>JAUCNQ010111291.1:0-11642 GCA_032352715.1 Bougainvillia muscus | reverse complement strand
CAAAATGACATAGCATCCATGATAAAATTATCAAAAGAAGATAGACGTCGATTCTTGGGGGTATCACCGATTCCGACCGTGCAATACCAGCAGAAGAATTTAACAAAGTAAACAAAGTAAGTATACGAATTTTGTGGACGGTCCCTAAAGAGGTCTTTCAGGTAATAATCCAGGCCTTTTAACAAGCCAATCGGACAGTGCCATTCGGAACCTTCAGCGTATGCCAGTCAAGTACATACCAGCGCGGCGCCTTGAAATCTGAGGTACATTGAGAAACCTAACCTGGACAACCAAGATCAGGAAGTGGCCTTCAATATGACGGTTAGCACTACAAACTCAGAGAAAACGATCATTAAATCTGATCAGGAAATTATCGAGGATCTAGAATTCAAGCTTCAAGAAGAGATCAGTTGGCGATGTCAAGAACAAAGAAATAATGAGAACCTAGTCAAGGAAATGAAAAATCTGGAGAGAAAGATTGAAGCAGAAAAACCCGAAGTGGATGTTGTCGACCATAGTCTGGCAAAAGGAACAAAGACAGAGTTATTAAGGTATATCATCAGAATGCAGGGCAAGGTTGATGAACAAACCAAGGAGATTAGCAATTGGAAAGAAAGTAATCAAGTCATGATTAATAGGAAATGCGGCAAATGTGAAAGCTTGGAAGCTGAAGCCAGAAGAGCAGAAAGATTACTCCAAACAACAGTGAGTGAACGCGACAAGGTGCGAACACTTCTCAAAAATTGTCAAGATGATCTGATAAAAGCCAATTTAGTAATAACAGACTTAAAAAACAATCAAACAGCCAACACAACAGGCGACGAATCAGAAAACCTTAGACAGAATTTACAAACAGCGAACGGGATACTCAATCAAGGACAACGGGAACTAAGTCGTATGGTAACAGAGGCAGCGGAGGCACAAAGAATGATCAACGATGCCGAAAAGGATGTACAAGACTTATCAATGGACGTGAATTCACTGAAAGAGGAAGTTGACCGCCTCGAAGGAATTAACTTAAACCTCTCTAACCAACTAAGACAAGAACGAAGTGATTCCCAAAGATTAAGAGACAACCACAGAGAAGAGATCACAAAATGGAGAGCGGATGAGATAAGCTGGAAAAAAAGAGAGACTTCACTGAATAAAGAAAGGGATAATCTGCTACGACAAGCCAGAGACGCTAACAATGAATGTGGTCAGAATCCATCAGACGACCTACAACAGATGCTACGCGACAGTCAAACTGATGTTCAAAAACTACAAAAGAAACTTCAGGATATGACAGATTGGAAAGATAGAAGGAACGCTGTGGTAACGAAAGAACAAAAAATTAAGAGCAGTATTCTAAAAAGAATCCAGAACATTAGTGAAGATCGAAACTTAACTGGAGTCGATGCCAGGAAGAAATTAAAAAAAATAGTTGAAGATAGAGGGAAAGAGGCAACTACCGAAAAACCAGTCGAGATATCAGATGCAGAAGATGCACCAACATCAGGAAGTCCATTTGTGGGAGCTATGAGTTACCAATTAGAGGAACAGTCCGATGAAGATGAAATACAAGGCAATATGCAAGTAAACACCAAGAATAACAAGGAAAGTAAAGGACGCGGAATCTTCCCAATAAAATTCAATGAGCAAGGACTCCCTGTAGATGAGGATGGAGAGCTGCTAGAAGACGTAGCCTGTGGTCCAGATCGCAACATGCCCAAGACGGCTCATACTGCCTTCAAAGTGGACCTAAGAAATCTACCCAGGTATGATGGGACGGCAACGCATACAAAAGGGAACTACGAGAGTAACGTAGTAGCCTTTTTGCGAGGGTATGACGAAATTTGCGACATGGCCCAAGCTACTGAACAACAACGCCTAATGACATTAGGCTTACAATTAGAAGGATTAGTCAAGCACACATTTAGAAGGTGGAAAGAGGAAACCAAATATCCCACGTGGAAAGCGGCTAAAGAATTCTTAATATCCAAGGAACAGAGTACCGCGAAAACAGCCACAAAGATGCGTGCATTATTTGAAATCAAACAGAATGGGAGAACCATCGATGAGTTTGCCACAGAACTAGAAGAAAAAAGCTCGGAGATAGCTGGAACTAAAAATTCGCTATTTCTTCTCTTCACGACAGGACTAGACTTAGTATATGCAGAAGATGTAGGCTTGGCAAAGCCAACGATCACAACCTACGACGAAGCATTGGATCGAGCAAAAGAGAAGGAGGGCTTCCAAAATAAGAAAGTAAATGTGGTAGTTAAAAACAAAACCAAAAATCAGAAGACAAAGTTCTGCGACCACTGTAAAAAAGACAACCACGACACCATAGATTGTCGAGGAAGTAAGAAAGTACAGAAAGATGACGATACGCCTGTTACGAGTTTTGCAAAAGATGCAAGGAAAAGAAACCAAGACGTCCAAGTCAAGCATGAAGACCGTCAAGGGAAATGGTGCACTCACCAGAAGAACAATAGGCATGATTCCAATGAATGCTTTACGTTGCATCCCCATCTCAAAATCAACATTAAAAATGAAGGGAAACCAGCCACATTACCAACTCAACCCACGAAGAAAACTTGTACTCACTGTGGTATGACAGGACACGTCATTGATGAATGCTTCAGAAAAAATGGCTTTCCTGAAGGATATGGGCAAGGAAACACAGTTCAAGGAAATCGGGGAAGAGGCCGAGGAATGGGACGAGGGCGTGGAGCAGTAAACAGAATTGCCCAGTCATACCAAAAGCAAGGTGTAGAACAAGAAAGATATAGAGAACAATATGAAAAACTATTTCAAGAGTTAATACACCAGTTTCAAGACACAATCATTGAGATAAAGAAGAATAATCTGCAAATTGGAAGACAGGCGAATAACCCAGAATCTCATAAAGAAGTCAGATTTTCTCAAAACGATGAAAGAAACAGCAACGAGTATCAAGAAAATAAAGATAGAGAAAGTAAATTCAATCAAGATTTAAGAAAACGAAGTGAACAATACCGACAACAAGCCATGTTTGACAAGGAAAAGAAGTGCGGCTACTGCAACAACCTTGGTCACACACAAGAAAATTGTGCTTCCTTTGCACCCGACGTCCAGAGACTCGGTGAACAATTCAGCCAAAAATACAAACAAAATCTATTATCAATTTCTTTCATCCAGAATGAGGAAGACCCGGATATGGAGTTTCGAACTCCAGAAGGAATAAAATTTAAAGCAGTCGTCGATTCAGGGGCTGCCAATACTGTAATGTCGAAAGAAGACGCAAAAGCACTCGGGCTGAAAGTAAAAAAGTCCAACAGGAATATACCAATTTATCATGGAGCTGGAGGTTTAAAACTAAAAGCAGTCGGAATTGCAGACTTCGCCATAAAATACGGAAACAACAAAATTTGCGAAACAGCCGCCGTGGTGTTGGATAATCAACTCGACGACATACTTATTGGACAAGAAATGTTCAAAAGATATCAACTGAAAGTGGGGTATGGAGACAATAATTGTTGGGAACTCAGGGATGTAGACGGTGAGCTGATTTCCTACTCCGATAAAGGATCAGCAGCAAGAACCATCAACTATATCATGAGAGTAACAGCAGAAACTAAGGTAGAGACAGCTGGAGAAATCGCCCAGCTGTGCGAACCTACTGTTTATAACTGTACAGGGCTAACTCAAGAAGTAGTCCCCCTGGAAAGATTAAAATCACAGGCAGAAGAAATGCACCCTGATGCTAGCGAATATTTCACTGACGAATGGAAGAATAGGCAAGCTGAAAGATTCAAGAGGGAGAATCTTCCGCCCACAACATTACCGCCAGTGGAAATCAGATTAAAAGAAAACGCAGTGCTAAAAAAGATGGCACCACATGCCATGAACAAGCAGAGACAACAAGCAGCTCGGAAAATCACCGACGAAATGATGGATAAGAACCATCTTCAACCTTCCAATGCCAACCATTGCTCGCCGGCATTCGTAATTCCCAAACCAAAGAAAGATAGTGAAGGGAATATCAGATATCGTTTCGTATCCAATCTCCAAGATCTTAACGAAAAACGCATAAAGACCGTAAAACCAATCAAAAACGTTACGCGTATATTTGATAGAATTGTCAATTCGTCAAAGGTTTTTACCATAGTCGACATCGAGAATGGTTACCACAATGTGCCACTTACAGAGTCCAGTATGCCACATACTGCGATTTGCCTACCGTATGGCATTTATGAATACAAAGTACTTCCACAAGGATTTACAAACGCAGCAGGCGAATTCACCGAAAGGATTGACTGGATGTTACAACAAGGAGTCAAAGAAGTCAATATGTCCAAAGAAATACAGGATTTCATTGACGATTTATTAGCTGCAGCAAATACCCTGGCGGAATTGAAAGCAAGAACAGATATCCTACTAGACTGGCTTCACACAAATGGTCTCCCGTTGAACATTCACAAATGCAAATTCGGAGCGACCAGAGTGTCGTTCCTCCGAATTCAGATATCGGAAGACGGAAAATCCATAGGAGAAGAAATTTTAATCAAAATACAAGAAAAGATTGAGGATGTGATCGAATTAACCCTTCAAGGTAGATTCGACAACCCAAAAAATCCTAAAGAGTGGGTGCAAAAGATTCACGGCATTTTTAATATTTACAGAAGTTTCGTGCATGGGTTTACTGCGAATCTTGACTTTCTTGTGAAGAAATTAAAGAAGAACGACCCAGCAGAACTCACACAAATCGACATCGAGAAAATTCGAGAAATGGTGGTACAATTGCAAAACACTACATGCATTGCAATGATTGATCCCGATGCACCCACGGAAATCTACACGGACGCATCCGACTATGGTGCAGGATTCATCGCAATTCAAAATGGGAAAATCGTAGCAATGGAATCATGCAAGTTTAGCAGCATGCTAATAAAACAAAACACCACTGACCGCGAACTTAAGTCAATGGACTTAGCATGCGCTAAACTGTCCGATCGAATTGACTGGAGCCAAACCAGGATGTTCACCGACCATCGAATAGTCATTGGACTTATGAGGAAGATTGACTTAGAAAATAATGCCCGAAGACAGAGAATGTTAAATCGTTTGGACTCCAAACAAATGAGCATAGCCTGGTTACCAGGCAAAGAGAACAGCATCGCTGATGCCCTCAGTAGAAACGGATACAAGGAGATCATTCAAGGAGAGAAAATCGAGAAAATCAGTTACTTAACAGCAAATAACAGTCAAGAGTGGTTGCAAGAAACAAGGTACTCAATGTATATGCAAGCAAACGAAACGCATATGCCAACGAATGACATCGGCTGGCTAAGGGACCTGCTCCGCGAATGCATTGAAGGAAACCCAGGCCCACCTACACCTTCAATGACAGCAACATGCAGAACGTGTGGAAAACCTGTAAATGCAGAATTACGAAGTCTTAACCAAGTAAGCAATGATACACTCAGCAGAATGCAGAAATTCGTCAAAAAGGGCATAAACCCTTACTGTGAGTTTTGCATGACCCATAGCATAGCTTATTCAAGGGAAGGTCGTCATCAGTTTCTACAACTAGTACGGCAAGAAATCCAAAAAAGGCAGCAAGCATCCATAAGGACGGTATGTCGGACTTGTAAATCAGAAGTAGTTCCCAGGCGCTACTGTTTGGACAAGCGATGCCAATCACCGGGTCACGTCATCAACCGTCGCATGAATGAGCTCGTTGAATATCACAAAATAAACCCAAATTGCAAGATGTGCATGGCTAAAGGCAAACAAACTGATGGCCAAACAGCACCTATGGAATACTTTCTCCAAAAGGAAGTACTTATACAACGAAAAAGAAGCTGCCGATCTACCACGGCAATCATGAAAGCTCCAGTCGTTGTACCATGGGTGTCAGCACCGGTCGAAAACGAGTTTCAACAAGACTTACAGACAACCATTGCCCAATCCATCCAACCACGTAAAAGCGAAGGAAGTTTCCAGAGAGACCTGACCATCGACGGGATCAATCCCAATCCAGGACCCACAAACATCACTTCAGTAATGGAAATAATACACGAGTTAGCGATTGAAAAGGGTACAAATATGGCTAAAGCATATGTGGAAGCGAAGCTGCAAACAAAGAATGAAACGAACAATGAACAACAAAAGTTTATGAGAAGATTCGCACCTAAATCAAATGGAGGTATATATCGTGCAGTTTTCTGGCTTACGGTACTAAGTTGGTTGATCATACCATCAGCTAACGCGATACCTATCCGTGGTAACTTCCATGCACCCAAGACAGTGACGATTTCACAACAGTCAGCAAATGGCACCTGGGTGACAACAATTGCGCATCTGCGACCACCGTTAGACGAAACAAAACAATGTTCAGACTGTTCAGGGTGTCCGGGAGATGAAATTCTGATTTACACACTAGAGGCCATCCAGGTCGGATCTCTCCTAACAGCAGTCCTGACTGGTATATGGGAAATGAAGAAAATCAAAGGCAGTCAAGAAACAAAGACAAAAAGGAAATGCATCCATGTGTTTGGATGGTATCTAGTCAACACCATGATGGTCAGTGCAGCAATACTTTTACCAAACTTAGCCTACAATAGTATGTAGTATGTAGTAAAAGTATGCCTAGTATGCAATATACCAGGAAAGGAGAAAAATATTGTTTCTTGCAAGCTATGTGCAAAGAACACGAAGGAAAAATAGGATGCGGCCTGACATCTACCATCATCCATCACGCATTGGCAAAAACCGCTGTTTCAGCTTTTGCGATAACACTTCTGATAATAACTACGTATCTGGTAGGAACAGCAATTATACCTTGCTACTTACGAAATAGGAACAATAGAAGGATGAAAATCCAAACAAGAAAGAAAGTGCAGCAACAAAAGGAGCCTACAAAGTCACAAAAATTACAATTAAAAATGCAAACAGAGAATAGCAACAAACTAAAATCAACGGAATTAGAGCTGTTAATAAATAGCGTCGAGAAAGAGGATATCTTATGGGAAGACCAGAGAAGACGCGAATTTCATAAAGAATTGCAGGAACAAAGGAGACAAAGACCCCGGTCTATGTTTTCACCCCCGCTTAAAGTGGCTGTAGTCCTTATGCTATCACTACCTCTCGTAATGGCAAATTCAAGCACGAAAGAAAACCACTGGCGACTAAATAACCAACGAGCCACTACCTATGTTTTCCAAATAGCTCTAACCTCAATCGTCACAGTAATAATCGCAATGATTATTACCATCTCACACGTAGGACAAAGCTACGTTTGGGAGGCCATACACTCTCCACAATCACGTAGAATGCGAAAGAAAAGAATGGGAGTTAAAATATGGTCCTTAGTGTTGGGAATGCTAATAACGCTCGCTGTATCACAAGCAAACTACATACCAACAAATCAATTGACACAAGTTAAAGGATTTGATTATAAATCACCAGTACTTCTATGCAACATTGAGGATAGAAACTTCACTGAAGGAAAATTGGGAAGACTAGTGATCAACGATATAGTGGTAATATGGACAAAACCAAGAAAGGACTTCATAATAATGAAAAAAGCAAATTCAACAATGGTCACTAACGAACCTGACTTTTGCATGGAATGTTACAACCCCAACAGCCTCTTTGACAGCCAAAACTCAGCTGCGGAATATGGTACGTGGACTGCCACGGCAAGACGAACTTCCGGTCATGTAAAAACAAGGCTAAGATTGTATCAGGGAAGCACCACCTACTTGGAACAAATCATCCCACTAGGAAGAATAGCGCATATCAAAATCAAAACCAAAGGCCTACATTTTCTTACGAAAGTAGAAATAACCCATCTGGATGAACAAACACTAATGACATCAAGACAACAAGACAAAATTACCTTAGAACATGATTGGTTAACCAATAAATACCATAACGATAACTCCACCGGGAAGCAGTTGATCCTAGGACTAGATGAACCCATTTACGCAAGAAAAGAAGAACACAAAATTTCTGATAATATCAAGCCAAACTTCATATACCAGGAAGACAAAATATACACGTGCGAGGGGAAACCAAGTAAAACTACAGCAAGGACATCCATCGTAAGCAAAAAAGCCACTCTGTTCGACTTAAGAGTCCAAACTAAAGAAATAAAAGGGTATATCGTCAAAAAAGAACAAGCAGAAAACGAACAAGAGTTCAGAGAAAGATTATCCATGACTGAATATATATGGTGGAAATACAAGACAAAACAATACGAAGAAAAGGAAGTATTATGGGACCCGGAAAACAGAATTCCCGACTGGACCGAGAAGGGTTTCACACATCGAGAGTTAACTGACCAAGTCAAACATAGGCGATTCCGAAAACTACCCATCATTTTAGTAGAAAAGGAAAAAATGTACTATCATCACGCCATGGTTTATGAAACCTTGAATGACAAACCAATAAAGGAGAAGATAGAGGGATACATAGTAAAAGCAATCGGATCAGTACGATCAGATACATTACACAAATTAGCAGATCTCATCAGGAGATATGAGAACAAGGATTGCAAGTCAAATTTTACCATAAGACCCGACGATTTAAACGGTGTTCCTTCAATAAAAGATAGGTTATTGAGAATACCCACCAGACTAATCTCGCCAAAATGGGAATGGATAAAATATATGGCACAATTCAAAGAATTACCAACGTACCCATCATGCGTAGTAATAGGAGAAATGACAGAAAATTCACGCGTATACGAGAGACAAAAGGCAATCACAAGGATAGACCAAGGATACATAATATCCAATGTAGAACGTGCCGAATGTCGGTACCAAGGGAAAATTTGCGGAGAATTAAATAAGTGCAAAGAATGCTATGAAGAATTTCAAAAGAACGGAAGAGCTTGGATGGATTTAAGGAACCTGCAAGTAGTGATCTTAAGGAAAACACAATTATCCAAAACAACAGATGGAAAGTTCTTAATAACACCAGACTCAGCGGGAAAAATTGGACCGATAAGAGAAAACCGCGACGTTATTTCATATCGATGGAATTTTAGTCCCAATAATCAAAAACAAATGAAATTCATAAAAGAAAACATGGCAGACATAACGCTATACATATCCAAAAAACTAGAAAAAAGATATCCCCGACTAAGATGGAAGGATCGACATGAAATAAGCGAAAAGGTGCTAAACTCGATAAAACTCAATCAAAACTTCATCATCAACGGATCCATAATTAGGTCTGGGACAAATTTTGACCAATGGTACGGGCCATTATATGAAGACGTATATGATAAAAAAAGAAACGTAGAAACTGATAACAAAGAAGACAAAGTAGGAGATATACCAAAAGGATACTGGGGTATAGTAGAACAAGACAAAAGAAACTTCTCAACAATAACGATGCCACATGCAGGACTAATATATAGAATCACGGAGCCATTTCACGGAAATATACGAAACACAGGAAAAACAAGTATAACGATAACAAGTGACCAAGTAAAATGGAACCAAAGTAATGACCATGGATCAGATGGGACTCACAGGAAATTATGAAGAAATACAAAAGCTCAGTCATCAATTGAAAGATGATCAACAAGATCCTCAATATCTGAGCCATACATTCACTATCACCAAGCAAAACAATGTACACACAATATATGGAGTCATCTACAACGTTTTCTTTACAAATATGGCAAACGGAAAAATGACCCTGTGTATCCCCTTTAAGAAACATTGCGGTAAACAGACCTACTGGCAAGTGATCACCAAACCATTGAAAGGATGGTTCTGGAAACAAATTATACGTCTCAAAAACAAGGGCAACGAAAACAATTATCCACAGTACAACACCAGCATATTTAAAACAATAATGATAGAAGCTCAGCTGAGAACTGAAATAGGCAGTGGTGTCATGACCACGCCATTTTGCAGACCAAGTAATTAATATCACACTAAACGAGAATGAAAGAAAGAACATAGAAATTATGTATAAATGGGAAGAACCAAGACCAAAACCAACAAATTACCTTAACGATTACATGAAACTCGATAAAATAGAAAAGAGAAAGGTATTGAGATTAGCAATAACTTCAACCCTACGAAAAGGATTACCACACTTAGACTCAGGAGATATGACCGAAATCGCCGATATCATAGTTAAAAAAGAACTGATAAATAAAGACCTAAGGGGTTTAGAAGGCAAAATAGTCATGGCAAAAAATGGAAAATGGATGTGGGCAGGACAGATCCATGCAATCAATATAGCATCAGAAACCTACGTTGAAATGCCCATACTTACTGGACTAAAATGGAAGTTGTTAAAGAGGAATCACTCAGGCGAAATGAGAACGAGAGTTCTGGACAACAAAGCATTAATGTTCGAGAATATTGAAGCAGAAGAGAAAGGTCTCTTAATCAACCAAGGAAACGTCAGCTTCACGATTCGAGAAAATATAGTCATATACGAGAATAAGGCAGAAGGAATTTACGAGTATGAAGAAGATCAATACATCATCACGTACTCGGGCAACATCCTGTGGATAAACACATCAAGAATAGAAACGTTAGCTGAAATGCAACTATCCCACAAATACCAAACGCTGAAAGAATTGGATAATTCTGGGATACTGGTGAAAATTTTAACAAAAAAAGAGCTAGAATCACCCCTCGCGGTTGGAACAGAACGGCATGGAAACACCTTGGTTACTCACACAGAACGATTCATCTATGAATTCCAATGCCAAGAAGAAAAAGGTACATTAATCCTATTAAACCGTTCTATAATCATCCAAAAAGAAAAATTCCTACCTGTTATACTTCAGAAGGATCTACTGAAACCAATAGCAATTGTCACCTTACAACAGGCTCAATTGCAAATCTGGCGAGAGCTAAAATGCCAAAATTGGCGAAACACATCATATTATGAGAAATGGAATCTAGTGGAAACCATGGTTCAAATGGAAAAAAGCTTCCAGGAATTAGCCCAAAAAAGATGGATAACACTAGAAAATATAAGACAGATGCGTTGGATTATATACATCGGCCAAATATGGAAAATTCTTAAAATATCCTCGCTACCATCGCAAGTCCATAAATTAGACACCAACACAAATGTCATACAACCCTATTACTACGAAGAAAAAGAGAATCTATTTGATTTTTTATGGGGGGGGCAAACTTTACGTCTACTCACCCAACGGTGACGCAATAATACCATTAGGAGACATCTTATCGCTGCGATCCATAAAATATTAAATAGCTACAACTATGAGAACGGCCAACGAAAAAGCTCGCAGTGAGTTTGTAGCCCACGAAACCCAACTACAAATCACCGAAAGAATGAACAAATTAGAACAATTCTTCGTTGAAAAAGTAGAAACATTCCACAAGCAGGCCCACACCAGCTTAAGCTGCCATACCCATAGCTTGGATAAAATAAAGTCAAAAAAAAAAAAAAAAAAAGATGTTAAGGCCGAGGTAAATTGATTTTGAGTTTTGCGTAACTTCCCCTAAAACTAGGATGCTGGATGCGTTTTATTTTACGAAAAAACAAGATGCAGGCCTTATTTTATAAAATAAAATGTATGGATGCGGGCAATAAAAAAAGATTTTATTTTGCCTTTGGGATCGCTAATCATCGATCTACCAGCCATTTTTTTCTTGTTTTCATAATGA
>JAUCNQ010111280.1:0-11642 GCA_032352715.1 Bougainvillia muscus | reverse complement strand
TAAATAGCAGTGTTGTATATATACTGAAAATGTTTTATCCTGTATAAATATTCATAATAAATAAATAAATAAATAAATAAGAATTAACGACTCTGAGTCTCCATTATACTACTGTGACAAAGGAAAGCATTTTCTGAGTCCGCCCCTGAAAGATCCCAAGTTTTGAGTTGTTTTGAGAACATTTGCGGTCTCTGCAATTACCCATTAATGTGCACTTTTGTTAAAAAGTCATTTTCAGGTATTATTTAGATGCTAAAACCGACAGTAGACAACATGAGTTTTTCTTCGAAAACATAAAATAACAAGTATACACTGTGTGGTTGCTCTGATTATACCGGATTGGCTCTCATTAATTCAGACGAACTCTTTGTAAGCCTGAATGATCTCCTGAATTCTTTGTGTTATCATTTCCATCCCTATCTAGCAAAAGAAGTGCAACAAGGGTTTACAGTGCAAGGGCCTTCATATAAAATATATTGCTAATGTCAAACATTTTATGCTGACGTGGCGATACTACCACATTTTCATGGGCAACGCAACCAGTTGCATTGCATGCGCATGAAAAGATCGCATAAAACCAAATTGGCTGAAAAAAAAAGAAAATTGTCCTAATTAGATGATTTAACCATTACCATTGTAATTAACATACTCGAATTAGCCATTGTGCCAAATTTCATGAAGATTAGAACCACGGATATTTTCGGGACCAAATTGGCCCGAAAAATAAGAAACTGTTCTAATTAGATGATGTGACTTTTACATTTGTAATTAGCATCCTCAAATTAGCCATAATGTAATGCAAAATTTCATGAACATAGAAACACCAAAATTGGCCAAAAATTTTTTACTTCAAATTGGGGCAATTGTTTATTACAAATTAGGGCAGCTTTTTACTGTAAAGCGGGGCAATTGCTGTATTACAAATTGATGGTAATTTAAAGGAAAGTGAAATCAAGACACAAAATTATAACTTACAACTAATGTGTTGTTCTTAAATATAGATCAGAGAAACTTGGCAGTGGCAGATTTATCACTGAACACAGAGGCGGACTCAGAACATGCTTTTATCGAACTCATTAAATTTTAATTGCTTTTGTATTATCATACAAAAGCTATTAATAATTAAAATTTTAGTGCTTCATCGTGCTGTTCTGACTAGGGCTGGATCCGCCACTGGAATAGGACTCCAAAAGGGACGCTAATACAATGGTTAATAATAATTAGTTAAGATATTAAAATTTAATGACTCTTGGTCTGAATTTATTGCTTTTATTAGGTAAAAACATGTTCAGAACCTATCAATTTTCATCTTAGATGGAGTGTTATTGTGCATACTTTGTATGCACAATAACACTTCATCTGAAGTGAAAATGAAGCGATTTGGTGTTTGACATTACCTACGATACATGGATAGTGTTGACATGGCTCTGTAGCCTAAAAACAAAAAAAAGGATCAGTGCACACTTTAACCTTAACCAAAGCCATAAAATAGAGGTCAAAAGGTTTTGCCATTAGTCTATGACTAGTCTTTTAAAAGATCATTGGACATTTCTGAAACATATGGTCAGTGGCGGATCTAGCCCTAGTCAGAGCATTGCGATGGTGTATAATTACTGTTAATTCTTAGTTATATATTATGTATGACGCTGGGTCTTTAGAGACCCAGCGACATACATAATATAATTAAAATTAATGACTTTGAGTACTCCACTTATTGTTGTGACTAAGTAAAAGCATGTTCTAAATCCGCCTCTGATGGTAGTTAATTGGGTTTAGTTTACATCTCCTTTTTTTTATAGGTCATTTAAAACTCTTCTCCACATAGCAAGACAAAACTGTTTTACACAAATTTTCCTCTGGTGTTACAAATACCTGCATAAAGATGGGTTAACTATTTTATTTTTATTTAAATATTACTATTTATTTTTATTTAAATATATGTAAACTATTTTACCCTGTTTTCTTTCTGTTGATAAATAAATGTGCGTGCAGATGGGAAGACTGTTATACCCTTATCTGTCTGGTATTACACATACCTGCGCGTATCTGACTTGGATTTGTCTAGTGATTAGATACTTGGGTAAATACCTTGAACTTACATTTGTTTGGTTTAAATATACTTATGTGTTGATGTGTAAAATAATCAATTTAATTTGTCTAGTGTCCCACATACCTGTGTGTAAATTGATAAACTATTTAAAACAATTTTGTATTCCACTTCCTTTTTTCCAACCAAACAATAACATTCTCCATCTTCAAATGCTGCTTGACTGTTTGACTTTCGTTTACATATTAACAAACACGTAATTAGGGACGATGCTTTCGCTTTTAGAATATCATTTTGTGGGTCTTTTTCAGTGGAGATGTATATATTACAATTTACAAGGAAACAATGCAGAAGCAATAATAAAAAAACAATTAAACAAATTAAAGCAGCGTCCAACATTTTGATATCTACCTGTGTTTTTATAATATCTTAGTAATTCTTAAAAGAAAATCTTTCCGAACATTGCCATAAATGAGGAGCTACATGTATACAAGCAATAGATGTACAGATATGCTTGCACAAACCTAATTGCTACAAATGCAAGACATCACTGCGGAAAAATCCAGCTGTATCCGGACCTTTATACAGTCCGTCTACTACTGTATTCAGTCCGTATACGTCGATATTAAGACAGAATGCTAGCATTATGTCTTAATACCGACGAATACGGACAGAAAAAAAGTCCGGATACAGTTGGATTTTGTGCAGTGTTGACTAGTTTGAGTACCACTGCATGAAAATCGGGTTGATCCGTTTCAAAGTACATATGAATATGTTAGGGGAAATTTGCATGTGATTATTAATAATCTTATGTAACCCGAAACGGATTATTCAGATTTTCATACAGTGCATAAAGGAAACAGGAAAAATGCGCAAATACACTAAGGCTAGATACGGACTGTACCAAAATAGGTGGATTCGCAATTCCACCTGAAGAGCATTGATTGGTCAATTTATGGAGCATGCAAATCAAGCCTCTAGCCTCAGAAAAAACTGGTGGCAAGCTGATTAGGGCAACATTACCCGAAAAAAGGATTCTTGTATAATTGGATTATCGAATTTTTAACAAATATATCGGATTTTGGACAGCTAATGTTCGAAATTCAAATTGGCCCGGGTTTTCTTTGAATATCGGCTGAAATGCAACAATGAAATGAAAAGCATGTGGTCCACTAAACTGACCAAACTAAAGTTATCGCGATTTTCCAGATTTTTTGAAACTTTTAAGGCCTATTTGGTCCAAATTTTTCGCCAATGAATTTTTAAATCAGATGTCCTTTGTTTGGCCTAGACCTTTGCAAAAAGAACGAAACCTGCGATGTTACTCCACCAGGATCGAAAAACGCAATTTACCTGTGGTTAAAACGAACAAAAAACGGAAATTTGTGGTACTGTCGGTAACTACGCTTAGGACAATCTGTATGTCACTTTGGGACTGGGGCTTTATATTCAATCGTGATCTTAGATTAAGAATATAACTACTAGTCGGATTATTATGGCCATACCAAAGACCCTTCATCAAAAATCTACACCAATCTTTTTAAACACCTTCTAAGTTTAAAAAGATTTACTTAGTGGTGAATAATCAACACAAAGAAGAACAAGACTATTAGTCAAAGGTTTATTGTCTCTAACGAACATTTATTTCGGTGTTTTCGAAAATAAATAGTTTTTTAGAAAGTCCTTTCTGCGATACCAAAAGTTTCGTTCCTAAGTATTGACGATTAGTACAACTCTATTTTATAAAAAATACAATAAAAACACATTTGTTAATTTAAAATTGTCACGAAAAATCTATGTTACAGTTTTAAGAATTCACACTTGAAAATGTAACATAGATTACAAAAAGCTTCGTGCTAATTTTAAATTTAACAAATACGTTTTTATTGTTTTTAATATATTTATTATTAACAAAGCAACGAGGCGATGCATTACTTGTTAAATTTTGCTAGGTACATAGCTGGCTTATTTTATGTATCTTATGCATGTCAAAAGAAATTATGACACCGTAAGTAACACACTAAAAGCTATTGTTCCTAACCATCCAATGAATAAAGCATATGAAGATGAACCAAACCTTTATTCTCAGCGCAAAAAAAACATTAAGTTGCACACTATTGTCTAGTTTAGTATTTTTATAATAATAATTATTTTCTGGCTGTATAAGTTTGAAGTGAATTACTTTACCACATAAAAAGTTATGGAAAGAATCTTTTATGGTAATGTTAGCAGGATTTCTTAAAAATTTGATAGGTGGTCTCCAGCAATAGCTTATAATTTCAGAATGGTAGGATGTATAGGGCTGAAACTTTCGGAAAACGTGCCTAATAGGATTTTTTAAAAGTCATAAAGTTTCAGTTCAATTGCTTATGTAAAACAAAAGTTATTAAAAAAAAACTGACAGGGGGGGGGGGGTAAATTTATCTCCCCTCCCCCATGCACCATAGGGATAAGAAGCAAGAGAAGATTTTCCAATGAACAAAATTTGTTTAAATCAATAAAAAACAAACCAACAAAACGCATCAAGTAAACTGCATGCAAATCGGGATTACATATAATTATTTAACGTTTACAGGAAATTTGTTCCAGATTTTCTCTAAATCTCAAATAATCATATGTAATCCAAAATACATTATCCCGATTTTCCACAGCATCACTGTTTCAGATTTTTTTTGAAAATGTAACTCGAAAATGTAATTTAGATTTTTATGCAGTGCATTTTCAAACAAAAAAACCCGAAGAGAATAATTACATCTATAACATCTATAAAGTATGAATAAAATGGATACGTTGGATTATAAACGAGATAATATAGATAGATAAACATATATGTTTTTAAAAAATAATTAACATTTGAATCATGCACTATGATGAATATGGGGTTGTCAAACCATATAACACCATTTTATATGCAGATAGGTGATAAGTGTTAAATACGAACTAATGCGAATTTATTATGTTATCAAGTGAAAGGAATATCATTATATTAGTAGATCTTATTCTTTTTGTCATTTTAAATACATTATATATATGCAATCCAATTGAATGTTTCAATAACTTGGTTAGTTAATTATTCAAATGTATGTCAACAGCACACCTAATAAACTTAAAATATATATCTTGCGACTTAACCCTATCCGGACCGGTGGGGGGGGGGGGGGGTAAAATAACTTTTTGCCAATAATGTGGTTTCCACGTTATAGGTCATTCGTCAGACCCACCTACTTTTGCATCCCTACAATGCCTCTAAATTTTTAAAAATACAAATAGGCATAAATTCTGTTAATATCATGATTTTGACTTGAAACTTGGCCAAAAGTCTCAATTCTTGAAGTTTCTCCGATTACAGTAGTTTTTTTCCGGATTTTCGGATTTTCCCCGAATTTTTTACAGAGCAAATTCCGTAAACCGACAGTCACGATATTCCTTCAAACTGATTTTATGCCACTTTTACTTAGACACATTATTTTCGTTTTTCAAAAAATTCGTGATGACGTCACCAAATTACGAATGATGTCAGCAAAAAAATAAATGTGTTAAAAGGTTCATCTTGGTAATTATTATGTTAGTGCCAAGTTTCATTGTTATTCCTTTACTAGTTCGAAAGCTATTCTCGACGCATCTAAGGACGGATCTGTAAAATCCCCGCATTTTATGGGAACTTGTGGTGATCCTAAGAAAAGTTCTTTAATTAACGTCTCGCTAACCTTTTTGGCAATCCGATGCTGCGATCTGGTCTGCAAAATTATTTTCAAGCATCCAAACGAATCAAAACATTGATTCTCTCCCGTAGTAGCTTTATCGAACTACTGACCGCTAGGAAGTTTAGGGCAGCTACTTTCGCTTTGTGCTCCCCCAAATCAAGCTCTTATGTTAAACTTTTTGGCTCTTTCGAAAAAACACACATAGGGGATTATATTTCTTGCCAGGCATCAATATAAAGTAGCAAAATTTCGAAATATATTAAGTTTTACCAACATTTTTAAGCCTTTTTTAAGTATCATTCACCTTTGACCTCCCGCCTCAATGAAAGTTGAAATCCTTGTGTTCATGCCCGGCAACCTGAGGCTTAGGCCGAAACATAATGGTAAAACATGTTTTATGAATTCCTTATATATATATGGTCGATAAAGAAAGCTAATACATGTAATTAAGCGTCTCATAAAAGAATGAATGTTACAGAATTACGGCAAAGAAACTGCTGTAATTTTATTCCAATCACAGATATGACAACACATCACAGGTATCGAGCCAACTCCACAAGGCACAAATAAATATATTCGTTTTGGAAATCGTTAAACATAACGTAAAGGGTTCAATCTGCAGTCAAGGAAACGGAGAAGTGCTATCCTTGAGCACTATTGGGTTACAGAAAAGATGATTCAATATTCATACAACTCTGAGTTTCCTGCTAATGCATTCTTCAGGCATACATATTTTTAAATATGAAATTAAATTAAATACGAAATTTAAATAATGAATTTTTCAAGCAGTTTTTATAAAATGTCTATCCAACGCCGTTCTTTACACTTCTTATTAACAATTTAGTTTGACGACATCCGTTCACAAATTCAGATTTTTTATTTAGTAAGTTTGTATCGCTAAGGGAATTAATTATAAACAGTTTTTCATTTAAACATAACTTGCAATAATTACTTCGTGCTTTACTATTAACTTTTTTCAGTAGTTTCCCGGTCACAGTTGGTATAATTTCGTCATCTTTTAGAAGCCAGATATATTTGGACAATTCGTTATATTTTACGTATTTCTTATGTTTGAAGTCTTTAACATGGTTCGAATACCTAAGTTTAAAGGGTGTTTCCGATGCTCCAATATACAGTTTGATTTCACCATTGCTATCGTTTCTAACTTCAGCCTCGTATATAACTTTGGGTGTCAAACATTTACTTTGTAAAGGACAGTTGGCTTTATTTCTACGTCAAATAAAGTCAAATAAAGTTCATACGTTCATGATGGCGGATGTAGGCGGGTGTACAACAGAATCAGAAAAAATCGTTCACTTGATGAAATTAAAAGGAATATAATATCTACGATAGACTCAATAAGAGTTAAAAAGAAGAAAAGACCAACCACAGAAGGAATATACAACGCAATAAAGGAAAGTGGAACTAACATCGGTATTAGTGAGTATAAAGAAATATTAGACTCTCTTGTAGAAGAAAGTATAATACGAATTTCTGGGGAAGGACAGTCTGAGTCAATATTTGTTATTGATAAACAATATAATAATATATAAATATAAGCACAGAGCTTGAAATTGCTTCGTTGAAAGTAAACAACAAAGAAAAAGTATTTCTTGGCGATGAGTCAAACAGGTTGAAACCAAAACTGGAAGATAGGTACAAAGACCTGGAAAGTGTTGTCATAGCATTACAGACTGAAATTACCACCCTCCGGTCTAAAGCTGAGTTACAAAACGTGTTGTGTGATCAAATAGAACTTTTCAAAAAGGAAGTGACATTTTTGCATTCGCAACTAGAAAGCAAGGACGAGGTGATAAGATTTTTGTTATTAAACCAAAAATTGCAAAACACTCCTTACAAGGAGTCAGAAACCATGGATACCGTTACTAAAAATTTTAATTTCTCTCAGCAAAAATTGAATACATCCTTAACGACTATAAACGACTTAAATGTTAACGACTGGAATAAAAATGATAAAAGTGATCAAATTCAAAGTAATCACCCAAATGGTCAAATTTTTAACGACAAGAGTAAAAATACAAAACAAAATGTGCAAATTAAAAAAAGAGTGTATATTATTGGGGATTCGATATTAAATGGAATTAAACCAGAAAATTTTAATAAAGAATGTTTTGTAAAAGTCCACCCGCATGGCGGAGCTTCGTCAGAAGATATGTGTGATCATATAAGACCTTACATCATAAACAAACCTAGTAAACCTGACAATATAATACTACATGTTGGGACTAATGATCTGACCAATAACATTGGACACAATGCAAAACATAGTTAAAGTTATAAAAAATAACTCACCAAACACCCAAAGGAACGACAAGAAGAACTTACATCGCAAAATAAAATCTACAAACAATTACATCAAGAACTTTTGTCAGAAAAACGAAATCGCGTTCATAGATAACTCCATATAAATTCAGAACATCAAGTCGCTGTAAACTACATCTAAATGCGTCTGGCTTAGGGAGTTTAGTTAGTAATTTAATAGCATATTTAAATTGACCTGCCCTTACACAAGACATATTGGAAACTACGTCGAGAATTATCCCCAGTGGAGGCAAGACTGGAAAACGGCGTTACAATGACGTTGTCGTCGTTTTGCGATCGTGTGTCGGCTGAGGATACCCCTGAAAAGTCAGTGCCATGTTTGGAAAAATTCTTTGAACTTCGAAATAAAAACCCCACTAATGTTATGCTAGGTTATTTAAATATAAATTCTATCAGGAACAAAATGAAAGATCTTGAGTATCTCGTCAAAGGTAAAATTGACGTACTTGCTATTGGGGAAACAAAATTAGACCAATCTTTTCCCGTAAACCAGTTTCAAATGGACGGTTATGCTGTGCCATACAGACTGGACGTAAGTGCAAATAGTGGAGGACTTTTAGTCTTTGTCAACGAAGACATCCCTTCCAAAAGAAAAATCGATTATGTGATTCCAAAAGTGACCTACAGATTGTTCCAGTAGAAATAAACCTGTGAAAAACTAAGTGGCTTGTAATATCTATTTATAGACCGCCCAGGCAGTCATTAGTATACTTTCAAAATGAATTAACTTTATTAATTGACTTTTATATAAGGTCATCTAAAAATATATTGGTGATGGGTGGCTTTAACTCAGATCCTAACACTCCGGAGTTGAAATTTTTTATAGAACAGCATGGTCTTTATAACCATATAAAATTCAAAACATGTTGGGAATCTGCGAGTGGAACTTACATTGACTTTATCGTCCAACAAAAAACAATCACTAAAACATTCAGGAGTTGCGGATACTGGCTTAAGTGATCACCACTCATTAATATATTCGATGCTCACGCTTACTTTTGTAAAACTTGAGCCTAGAAAATGTAAATACAGAATGTATAAGAACTTTCAAAAGGATATATTCCTTCAAGAGTTAAAAACCAGGAGTGAATATGTCTCAAATTTTAGCATTTTTCAAGATATATTTTTTGAAACTTTAGATAAATTTGCTCTGCTTAAAACACGATATCTTAGAGATAATAACAAGCCCCATATCACAAAGGATCTAAGAAAAGCGATCATGACCAGATCGCGGTTCCACAACATTGCCAAATAATGCAATAACGATGTTGATAGGGCTCGTTATAGGGCCCAATGCCTTAAATTCACAGGCAAAGAAGGTCTGACCTCGATGATATCGACGTTAAGGTGGAATGCCTATAAACCTTTGTTTTCTGACAAATGCATCAATGGAGGTAAGACGATCTTGGTTGAAAATGAGGAAATTATATCAACCAACGGGGATGTTGCCACCAAATTCAATGAATACTTCAGGAATATCACTGCTTTTCTACCTGTTCAGAGATGGGAATCACAGATTTCCGACTCTGCTATCAAATTTAATGATCCAATATATATAAACTTAACAATAACGAAGTCATTGATATCCTTACCTTGATAGACAGATATTTTAATTGCTAGTAGTTTTGCCTACTAAATAAAATACTGCTCTTCCTCCCTTATTCAAGGTGTTTCTGTTGAAGATGCCCCTATTGCCTACACAATAAACACTCTCACTCTCATTGTCACACACACTCCGAGGCTCCTTAAAAAAAACAAAATAAATAACAACGAACAAAAACAAAATAAACAGGCACACACACCTACACACACTCGCTCAGCAAACACAAACACACTCTCTCGCTCTCTCTTACACACACACTCTAGCACTGTGCCAGCACTATGCTAGCTACATACTTCGCTGATTCTCACAACAAAACGAACACACTCATCTTTGTCATAATCAGTACGCGACAGTTAAGTGGACCTCTTATGACACAAGAAAACAAACACACATGCCTTTGTCAAAATAAGTGTGCTACAATTAGGTGGACCTCTTGTGACAAAAGTGGATACAAGAACAACTATACATACTCACATTTACAAAAAACTAGATTGAACTCAAGGTAAACCATTGCCTTTGGCCCACGAGGTCCCATCTGTTTTGTGGGTTATTTCGAAGTTCAAGGATCATCCTAGTATTCTAAAGATAAAGTCTTTGGGATATGAACCTGGGTCATTTGACTCCAAACAAGTTGATGAGTTTGAAGTAATTAAAGCAATCAAAAATCTCGATGCATAAAAAAAAACTGGCGGTAACATTCCCGTCGAAGCAATCAAAATGAGTGCTAGAAAAATTTCCTTATCTCTTAGTTTATGTTTTAACAATTCACTTGACTGTGACACTTTCCATGCTCAACCTATGGAAGCAGATGTTATTCCGGTTCATAAAAAGGGTTCGGCTACTGATAAGTCAAATTTTCGACCAATCAGCCTACTTCCATCCTTTTCTAAAGTATACGAGAGACTAGTTTTCGATCAACTTTCAAAGATGATGGAAACCAGGCTTTCAAAGTACCTCTGCGGATTTAGAAAAGGATACTCCACCCAGCATTGTCTGTTAAACCTAATACACAATTGGCAGAAATGTCTGTCAAACTCTGGAAAAGTTTGTGCAGTTCTAATGGACCTTTCGAAAGCTTTTGATTGTCTACCCCGCGACTTATTGATGGCCAAACTTTGGGATTATGGAGTGGGAAGAAAAAGCTTGAGGTTTCTGTACAGTTATCTCAGGAATAGGAAGGTGCGCGTCCGTGTGGGTTCTGATTTCAGTGCTTGGTTGAATATTGTGATTAAAAAATTACTCACACTATTCTTAAGTCACTGAGTTTAAGGCCGACGAGAGTGGCCTTATACTTTGTTCCTTTAGGAACTATTGAAAGACAGGAAAAGACTGTACAACCCGGCAAAAAGTGCCAGTCTCAACACTTCAAATTCATTTGAAGTGGCCGTTATCGGTAAAACTCAGCTGCTTGGAAATAGTTTGGGTACAATATACTTTGTTCCTTTAGGAACTATTGAAAGACAGGAAAAGACTGTACAACCCGGCAAAAAGTGCCAGTCTCAACACTTCAAATTCATTTGAAGTGGCCGTTATCGGTAAAACTCAGCTGCTTGGAAATAGTTTGGGTACAATGGAGATGATATCACCCTCACCACGATACCACGAACCTGGATGGATGAATCAACATCAAATGCTACTACAAAAACTATCAAAACAATGCCCTGAGACAATCATAATTGGGGACTCAATAGTACTTGGTCTTTCAAGATATCCTGATGTATGGTGGACATCGTTCGAACCGTTGAACACACTTAACATGGGCATTGGTGGCGACAAGTTAGAGAATGTGTTGTGGAGAGTAAATAAAATAAACTGCCTTAATAATACCAAAGTTGTTGTAATACACTGTGGAACTAACAACATATTCCAAAACAGCTCCTCAGAAATATCAAAAGGCCTTAATCAGATTACTCTAGCTTTTTTGAAAATCAACCCAAAGTTAAAA
>JAUCNQ010111269.1:0-11644 GCA_032352715.1 Bougainvillia muscus | reverse complement strand
TAAGTCTGACACTATCTAGTGTACAGAAATATAAGAATATTTCCATTCATACATAATAAAAAGATTGGGAACGAATTAATAAAAAATTAATTTCATTCATATAATCGTTTCAGCCACTGTGACTAGGGTTGCTGAAAGCAACGTAAATCTAGATGACTGCGAATTTTTCATTTACGACTTTAACCGTGCTTCGTGTATCTTGCAAGGATATGAAAGTGTTTTATCGCGCAGCGTATAGCGTATAGCCGCTGGAAACACGGTCCCGCGATTCTGCTCCTTAGGCTACGTGTTCGCTCTAACTTAAATACGGCTAGCTATCCGCCTTTATGTCAGTAGAACGGAAGCGTAGGCTCAATCATATCTTCATCATGGCTCAAACAGGGAAGAATTAAAAAATTGTTGCTTGGCAACATAGATCTCTATTGAAAAACAGTTGTAAACCCAGGGGTAAACAGGTCGTTGACCTATTCAGCTCCGGGTCTGACTAAATTATGATATGTTTGACTAGGGTAGGAGAAGCGCGCATCGCACAGACTAAAGTAAAGTAAGTAAGTTAGTTTGTAAGTTAGTAAGTAAGCATATATTTTTCTCATAATAAGTCTACGGGCTACGTCTTTATAAATCATATATAGTTTATTTATGTTTTCATATACAATAAAATATCTAACATATTGTGACGGCATAAAATGCCAGTTTGAGACATTGTAAAAGGATAAAGTTTAGGGACAAGTTTTAGGGACCGTCCACTAGATCCGCCTGGAAAGAAAGTATCAGCTATCACAAAGAAGGAGCGCTAATGCATGTGAGTAACACGCACTAAAACACTTTCACTGTAATGAGAATGAAAAATTGACATAACATGATGCATATTTCGTGGACGAAAAAGGAACAAGTTTCGCATACAATGTCCTTTTCTTAATCGGACCTCGACAACACAACAATAGGCTGAGTTTCCTTAGCTGAGAGGATTCCGTGAGTAGTAGAGATGAAAATATTCGGTCACACTCAGTCTCCTGAGTCTACTGTTATGATTTTCTATTCCAGAGATTTAAAATCCCTTCTTGGGCTTGGCTAGCTGTACATATACCACATAAAATAAGTAAGCTGCCTTTCTGCTCATCATTACTCTATTCCTCTCTGGCTCTGTGCTATTAATTTATTTTTCGCACACGTTTTGTTCAGAGCAGTTTGTTTTATAATTCTTGTTGGATGTGTGTGTGATAGCTATTTTACACCCACCATGACCATATACACACACTGCACTGGGGGACTGTGTAGTATATTACCACCACTTACACTATACTGCACAGCAATATATGTGTTTATTTATTATTAAGAGCACCACACATGCACAGATTAAGTGTGTGTGCGACATGCTCTTTTTACAACAGCTATATGGGTGCCTGACACCCCCCCCCCTCCCCCGGCTAATGAAACGTTGCAAGCAAATAGGTGGTTAAACGTTTTACGTATACTGCACGTGCTTTTCTCTTCTATTGCAAGAACTGTACACATACCTTCTATAATGTACTCAGTTTGGAATTCAAAAATAAACAAGACGCCAACTGCGTTAACTATCTCGCAAGAATTACACTTTATTATATACGTAATTCGTCACGTTCCCAGCGCCTCTTTCCGCTACTCAGAGCCAGATAAGATGTCTTTTTTATTTAAAACATTTACATAGCATAATTAATACAAACCAACAAGAAAGCATCGACAAGAGGCACTGGGAATAAGGTTTGAGTTCGCAGTCTTCTTTGGAACTTAGATATATTGCAAATAAATGTAGTCTATTAGCAATATATATTGATTATCTTTTATACAGTTTATACTTACTCCTTCCTGACTCATTTTCGTTTTCTAATATAGGTATAATAATGAACCGAGATGAACCCTAAATTGAGGTTGCGTCTGCAAGATCTACTTCGCTCCCGGAGTCTTTTAACGACTCTTGATACTTAAGACGGTGCAAGAGTCAAGAAGCAACAAAACACTCAGGGAAAGAGGTTGGTCTTTGCATTCACCAGTAATTTTTAGTCGGCTAGCCTTAAAATTGGCCACTTTCCCAGGGTTTTGTCCTATATAAATTATCGCATAATTTCCCGCCAGATAATATGCCTTCACCAAGGGATTGAATCAGAATTTCGAAACACTAGATTTTCCTTGCGTCTTCAGGAAAGTCCGAAGAAAATTGTCCGATCTCATCTGCAGATAGTTATGAGTGAGCTGTCGATCGGTGACAAAGAGGAAACTTCATATCGATTGTCGCCGTTGTTCCAGAAAAATGATCAATGTAAGGCAACACGTTGCATTAAACAAGCTTGTACACACGGGATGTAAATAAGGCATCGCTTAATTCTCACAAGAGATATATATTTTACCCAGACGTACTGTTTACTGGGAGTCCATACAATACAATAAGTGCTTAATTTTGCTGTTTCACTCACGTTAGTAAATAACGGATGCGGTGGTGCGTGTTATATACCATAATTGTGCGAAACAAAAAACGTTAGATTCCTTTTCAAAGTCAAGTGATTTTCTAAGAAAGCATCCGGGCATAATTTGATACTCCTTCAAAGCCTGCAATAAATCGCATTTTTTGCATATTTTGAAGATGATGCATAGTAGTGCCAAAAGAATTGTCAATCCTATCTACCCTATCCAAAGTCTCCATATTTAAAAAACAAAAAATGGGTAATATCAGCCTTAACCCTATTTTATTTCGCTCGTGCAACACTTTCAAACTTATGACTGAGAAAGATCAGCAGTTGATCAGGTTCTATTACCTAAGAAAATTTGAACCAATCTTGATGATTTTGCTAAGGCTTTGTCTCCAAAATTCGCTCAAATTCGCTTCATTCCTGTCAATTTCCGGCTCAGACGAAGTGTTATTGTGCGTACATTGTATGAACAAAAACACTTCAGCTGAGGTGAAAATGGAGCGATTTGTGAAGCGAAGTAAAGCGAATTTTTGAGACGAACCCTAAGAAAACTGAATCAAAGATCCAACACAAAAAAAAATATATACGCGTGTAATATGCTGGACACATTATATACTAACGGAGTACGCCATCCACACTTTCAAAACTATTAGAGGAGACTGTGCTCATGGTAATACATGATGTCAAGTCTGGATGACGTCACAAGACACAAAAAGAAGCCAAATATATTTGCGTTGCTACTGTTGTGACAGAATTACTATTAAAAACGTGGTAATAATTTTCACACCTACTCCACTTGTCTTAGAAGAAGAAATTGTCTCTCTTAAGTTTCCAGTAACAATGTCCTTGCTTTTCCACCAACGTTTACTAAGGCATCTTCAAAGTTCATAATGAACTATTGGTAAGTTCTTCAACTTCAAGTTTTACACACAGTAACGAAGTGTCAGGTAAAGGATCAGAATTTGGTACGGGTACCAATGACAACAACAGCAACTATTTGTTGAATACACATCGAATATATATTGAAAATTTATAATTCGACTGTCATTATGCATATTATTTCTTGCGATGGATTGTGCTGTTATTGACAGTTTATCATGCTATATATTTTGTGGCGTTTATCACAACTGAAACAACTAAGAAATTAATTCTGTTCCAGTGACTTTAGTCTAATTTCATTCTGTATATATACTTTCATTGATTCAAAAAGTCAATGATTTAATGTGTACTATTATTACAAATGTACCATTACGTACTAAATGAACAATTGGTTGCTTCACCTTGACTCAAGTTTTATGCAGTTCAAACATGCACTATACAATTAAAGCATATAAATACGTTTCATAGTGTTTTCATTTCTTCGGTGCTTAATCAAGTCTTGGTTTCTTCTAATGGAAAGAGTACGGGGTAGAACATTTGTTAAAAATTTAGTTTGCGGTTAGTGTCTTTAAATGTATATAAACTGTATTAACTGAAAGAAATTCTTCTATCAATGACATAACTCTGACATTTTTAGTTCATAGAGAGTACAGTGTTTTATTCACAGTATTACATTTTATAGTGGAGTAGCAGTGAATCAAGTATCTAAATTTAGCCTACAAAAAGTAACATTCAGAATGACTGCTGGGTAGAATTTTTAGAAAAAGCACTATAAAACAACACATTATTCAGGGGAGTAGCATTGCATGAGGTCCCAGGATAAAGCCTGTAAAAGCTAGATTCTGAATACACTATGAATGGTTACACACGTTTTGTTTCATAAGCACCACCTTTATTTGCGCCAGAGGCTCAAATTCGGGCAAAAATAAGTTGAAGATCAAGGTGAAGCAACCATACGTAATGGTAAATTTATAATAATAGTACACATCAAATCATTGACTTTTTGAATCAATGAAAGTATATATACAGAATGAAATTAGACTAAAGTCACTGGAACAGAATTAATTTCTTAGTTAATTTCTTAATATGCATAATGACAGTCGAATTATAAATTTTCAACAAACAGTTGATGTTGTTGTCATTGGCACCCGTACCAAATGCTGATCATTTACCTGACACTTACTGTGTGTAAAACTGGAAGTTGAAGAACTTACCGTTAGTTCATTATGAATTTTCACCTTTGTTTCACCTTTGTTTATTTGTTGTCACTGCATCAAGAACTTGACATGGAAGTTGGTCTGGTTATTGCAAAAGATGGCCTTAGTAAACGTTTGTGGAAAAGCAAGGACATTGTTACTGGAAATTTAAGAGAGACAATTTCTTCTTCTAAGACAAGTGGAGTAGGTGTGAAAATTATTCGCACGTTTTTAATAGTAATTCTGTCACAACAGTAGCAACACAAATATATTTGGCTTCTTTTTGGGTCTTGTGACGTCAGCCAGACTTGACATCATGTATTAGCATGAGCACAGCCTCAATCTAATAGTTTTGAAAGTGTGGATGGCGTACTCCGTTAGTATATAATGTGTCCAACATATTAAACGCGTATATTTTTTTTTGCGTTGGATCTTAGACTCAGTTTTCTTAGGGTTCGTCTCAAAAATTCGCTTTACTTCGCTTTACATCGCTTTACTTCGCTTTACTTCGCTTTACTTCGCTTCACAAATCGCTCCATTTTCACCTCAGATGAAGTGTTTTGTTCATACAATGTAAGCACAATAACACTTCGTCTGAGACGAAAATTGACAAGAATGAAGCGAATTTGAGCGAATTTTGGAGAAGAACCCTTAGCAAAATCATCAGAATTGGTTCAAATTTTCTTAGGTAATAGAACATGATCAACCGCTCATCTTTCTCAGTCACAAGTTTATGCCAACGTTTGAAAGTTATGCCAACGTTTGAAAGTGTGGCATAAGCGAAATAAAATAGGATTAAGACTGATATTGCCCATTGTTATTTTTGAAATATAGAGACTTTGGATAGGGTAGATAGGAGGATTGACAATTTTTTTGGCACTACTATGCAGCATCTTCAAAATATGCAAAAAATGCGATTTAGTGCAGGCTTTGAAGGAGTATCCAATTATGCCCGGATGCTATGTTAAAAAATCACGTGACTTTGAATATGAATCTAACCTTTGTTGTTTCGAACAATTATGGTATATAACACGCACCACTGCATCCGTTATTTACTAACATGAGTGAAACAGCAAAATTAAGCACTTATTGTATTGTATGAACTCCCAGTGAACGGTGTCTGGGCAAAATATATATCTCTTGTGAGAATTAAGTGATGCCTTATTTACATCTCGTGCGTGCAAGCTTGTTTAATGCAATGTGTTGCCTAACATTGATCATTTTCTGGAACAACGGCGACAATCGATATGAAGGATCCTCTTTGTCACTGACCGACAGCTCCCTCATAACTATCAGCAGATGAGATCGGACAATTTTCTTCGGACTTTCGTGAAGACGCCAGGAAAATCTAGTGTTTCGAAATTCTGATTCAATCCCTTGGTGATGCAACCTCGATTTAGGGGTCATCTCGGTTCTGAACATTATTATACGTATATTAGGAAACGAAAATGATTCAGGAAGGAGTAAGTATAAACTGTATAAAAGATAATCAATATATATTGCTAATAGACTACATTCATTTGCAATATATCTAAGTACGAAAGAAGACTGCGAACTCAAACCTTATTCCCAGTGCCTCTTGTCGATACTCGGAGCTTTCTTATTGGTTGGTATCAGCTATGCTATGTAAATGTTTCACCAACGTTAAATAAATAAAGACATCTTATCTGGCTCTGAGTAGCGGAAAGAGGCACTGGGAACGTGGCTGTGGGAACTACGTATATAATAAAGTGTAATTCTTGCGAGATAATTAACGCATTTGGCGTCTTGTTCCTATTTCAGAAGATTCTATACTGATCATTAAATTTATTTGCTCCATTTACTGTAGCGATGTAAAAGTATGTGTGACCATTTTGTTATCCCCTGGCATTAAAGAGCTAACAGGCACTAATACAGTCCCTTTAAGCGTCCGCCAATCTGGCGCTGCCCTTAAAATAATGGAGGTGAAAGTGTCCCCTATTTATGTAAAAAAGCCCTACAAATACCTAGTTTTCAAAGAAAACTAGGTATTTTTAGGGCTCTTTTACATAAATATTGCCCTTCTTAAACGATCGGACGCTGCCCTCATATTCTATATTAGAGTTGACCCTGGTTAAGGTTAGAAATACGGAAAGAGCGTAATGGTCTAACTTCTTTTTACTACTCTAGTACAAGGTAGGATTCTATAAGGCAAATTAGGAACCGTAAATTTACTAATAAGAAGTAAAATTAAAAAAAAAAATGTTTAATTAACAAATTCGTAGAGCAAATCGTACCCTTTTACATCACATAAGAAATAATAAGTCCGCAAAAAAGCTTCTGAGCGAAAATTAATATAAATTTGTTTAATACAAAATCCGCAAAGCATGGTATAACTATTACCTGTGAATTGCAAATAGAAGTGCCAACGCTGCAACTGTTTTTTCACCACCTGAAAGATTATCCATTGGGCGAAATCTAGAAAAACAAATACGGAATGCATTAAATAAGATGCTGGTACTAAAATGTGACTGTATTTAATAATATTTTGTATTCACTGTATTGGGCAAATAAGCAAGCAATTTAGCACTTTCACTAATATGAAGCTGAAAAGGTTTATTAGACATTTTTGCAAATAACCACCAAAATAAAAACATACATTTTGAAAGTAAATCACAATTAATCAAAGTAATTCATAGTTCTTTTCAATTTCATCATATCACAGGATACAGCAGTTTTTTATAACGTATTTAACCATGACATGAACTCAAGACTGACATTAACAACTATTAAAACAAACCACGTGATCAAAACATTACAAATTTAAATTAATGCCTATAATAATTTCCCCGTTTGCAAATATTTTACACAAAGATTAAAAACACATAATATTATCAGACGGAGAATGCTTGTAACCAAGGTAATCGAATAGAATGGAATAAATTAGATTTCGATCACATAAGACTGTTTAACTTTTCTCTAAACAATGGTGCATCCAGTCCTAGTCAGAGCAACACGAGGAAGAGCTAAACCTTTTAATTCTTTATAGCCTTCTGTATGATGATGGGTTTAAGAGACCCATCTTCAAATAGAAAGCTATTAGAATTAATCACTTTAGCAAGCTTTGAATCTCCATTTCAGTGATGTGACTAGGTAAAACCGTGTCCTGAGTCCGCCTCTGCTGAATGTCAAAAAATTGTACGTTATCGGAATCAAATAGTTTTTCTTTTGAAATGAAAACGACATGGTTTTTTAGACAAACCCTGATTTATTGATTGAGGCATTGCAGAAAAGTCGAATACAGGTTACCATAGGCGGGTCGAGAGGTTTTAACCTAGTCAAATCAATAAAATGGAGAACAAAAGTCCCTTTTTAAGGCTGACCAGTGGCGGCTCCAGCCCTAGTCAGAGCAACACGATGGAGTATTATTACATTTACTTAATAACTTTATGTACATAAAGTAATTAAAATTAATGACTTTGAGTCTCCATTAGATTGCGGTGACTAGGTAAAAGCATGTTCTGAGTCCGCATCTGCTAACAATCATAAAAGTTAATTAGCTAAAATAGTCTTGATGCGTTAAACTAGGTCTAAAGCCGCCACTGGATTGGATTATTACCGATAAACAGTTTTACCTTTTTCCTGGAGCAACACAATTGTAGCCAACTCCTTCTAGGTAAGGTTCCTAAAGAAATTTTTGGTATAATGTAACAAAACGAATTAACAGAAGAAAGAAAGAATAGAGGAACCTCAATTCAAGTTAAAATTTTTATCTTATTAGTGATTTAATTTTTGGATTATAATATATATATTTATTAGGGTCCGTCTCCACAAAATCGTATGCACAAAGACACTTCTTCTGTGACGAAAATGGTACAATCATACACACGTATTTATCAAAATAAAACAAAAGCAAAATTTTAAATATTTAACACGTAACGTACCTCTGCATTTTCAGCTCCCAAGAAGGCTTGAGCACTAGGATTGTTTGATAGTTCCTAAACAAAAAAGAATTGTCAAATTAACTAAAAACAAAACAAAAATAATACACAATAACACGTTTCCTATATGATATTTTGGTTGCTCTCTATTTAATTGCGATAGCGAAAGACAATAAACAATATGCAATATGGTTAACTTGGGTGCGTTTATGGTTCCTTTGTGTATGAAGGGTTGTTTTATAAAAGAAGACTAGCCTTTTTCATAGGCGGACTCAGAACATGCTTTTACTTAGTCACATCAGTAAGAAGGATACTCAAAGTCATTAATTTTAGTTACTTTATGTATGGCGCTGATCTCTAAAGATCCAGCGTCATACAAAATGTTATTAAGGATTTAAAGTATTTATGCTCCATCGTGTTGCTCTGTTATTCTCTATTTATGCTCCATCGTATTGCTCTGACTAGGTCTGGATCCGCCACTGTTTTTGTAGACCATTAAGAGTTGTATGCAAAGTGAAAATTCATTCGAGATGAAAATGAAACATTTGTGAAAAGAGATTTTTGAGACGAAATCTAAGGACTCGTTAACATGAAATATCGTTGCGGGCGAAATGAACTGTCATGGCTTCTGTGATTAACCAATCACAGAAGCCATGACAGTTCATTTCGCCTATAGAAAGTCTTCATGTGAACGAGTTCTAAGACCGTCCATACATTCGTATCACAAATTTCATCACAAAAGAAGCACAAGTATGCACAAAGACACTCCCTTTGTATGAAAATTGATACAGATTTCCATAACGGTCGCTAATAATAATACATGAAACAAAACTATATTCTTTCAACTGGTATTACAGTAACTCTCGTTCAAATGGGTTACTGTGCTAGCTCTTATGGATAAAGTGACGTTCACGTCATGAGCTTTTATTTGTACAAGATGTTATAAAATTTTGACTAAGTATTTAGCAAAAGCAAATGGATCAAATTCTTGTTAAAACTTCTACTGCAAGCTGTAGAACATAGGTGGTATTAATTGGTTAACATTTTAAATGCAGTCCGTTGATATGATGGATGGACAGTAATATAGAGTACCATAAAAAGTTAATCAGATATGATTTACGAATTGAAGAAATGAAAGCCAGTTTTAGTTACCTTATAGATGTCATCAATCTTTTGAGATACATGTTCAAAAGCATCCATAAATTTATCATATCTAAATATAAGCAAAAAACCTTTATTCGTCCACAAAATTCAAAATGGTACGATTTGATATACGAATTTTGTTAACATATGGTGATATCAATGATGATTTAGACTTTGAGTCGCTGTTTTACTGATGTGACTAGGTTAAAACATGTTTTAATTCCACTTAGGGTTCGTCTCAAAAATTTCCTTTAGAAATTCGCTTCATTAATATCAATTTTTATCTCAGAAAGAGTCATTAGGCATACTTTGTATGCACAATGACACTTCTTCTGAGATGAAAATGAAACGCTGTGAAGAGAATAAAAGCGAATTTTTGAAACGAAGTCTCATGAACATAGTTTATGCAAGGAGATTATAACTCATTTTTATCAACTCGATTTGATTTGCAACGAATTATGATTTTCAAATAATACAGTGGGCTTTATCCTATGTGTCCTTTGCATTGTCTAACAGTCCCTTTAATTAATTTAATTATTTTGTGTAAAATAATCCTACGAATTCAAAGTTTACTTAGGACACGTTTACATGGAAAATCGTTGCGGGCGAAATGAACTGTCATGGCTTCTGTGATTGGTTAAATTTTTCCGACGGAAAAATTTAACCGCCTATAGAAAGTCTTCATGTAAACGTGTACTTACAATAGACTACATAATTTTGCATACCTTTCCTTTTGTACAGCTTCAAATTCCATTTTAGATTTTCGAGCACGTTTACGAGTACTTTCAAATTCATCATTTGTTTCTTTCAGTCGATTTTGAACATCATCCAGTCTAAAGTTGAACGAACATAACTAAGGGACCGTTCAAATTCGTATCGTAATACGAACGATTTTTATCACAGAAGAAGTGTTTTTGTGCATGCTTAGTATGCACAAAAACACGTGTTGTGTTTGAAAATTGATACGAACTTCGATACGAATTTTGGGGACGGTCCCTAAATGATGCATGGAAGGCAATAATCTTATACATTTTGAATGTATAACCCATTTCAGATTTAACGTCAATTACACCTACTCATGGTCTATTCTAAAATAGTAGGGCAGCGTCCGATTAGTTCCATAAGGACAATTCTTATGTAAAAACTATTTGTAAAACTATTTGTAAAACTATTCAATATAAAAAGGGCAATTATTTCAAGGGCAGCGTCCGATTGTGGGACCTGGACGGGTCAGGAATAAGGAGAAATGCATGGAGAAATTGAGAGGATGCATTTGTAAGTGCATTATAGTTATTCTGACACGAGTAGGGTTCAATTTGAATTAATACAAAAAGATTCACAGCTAATTCTCATTTGTGATGAAAACAAGGATTTTATCTAACAACTTTGTGAACAATTAGAAGATACCGATCACTTACTTGTCTACGGCTTTCATATTAGGCGCAGCAATGCGCGAGAGTGTATTCTCTAACTTATTCATGTTAGCAGTGAGCTCCTGCAATTGGCTTTTTATTTCTGCATCGTCGTGGAGGTCTTTATAATCTCGATCCAGTCTATTATAATCTATGACAATCCCAATGTCTTTTAATGACGTTGATCGAGATTGCTATAATAAAATAATAATCTGAGAATCAAAAAATAGATCGTCATATTTTTTTATCGCAAATGTACCATTTTCATCTTTATGCATACTACTTAATATGAAAAAAATGTATAAAATTACCCAAACAAACTATGTGGACGTGTCAAAGAATTTAGAACAAAGTTCAAAGTTAATTTGGGAAATTACTATGTTTCATTCTTCTGAATGAAACACTGACATAAATTTCCATACGATTCTTGTCAAGGGCCCCTAACGATTGCAGATTTTCTGTTTCTTAAGTAATTTGTAGTAACATAAGTAATTTGTATCACAGATAGCAGGCAAAAAGTGTATCTATGGTTAAACATATCTAATTTCAAGTTAACATTATTCCGTTACAAATGACTATGTTGATTACTAAGACCACGTTTACATGGAAAATCGTTGCAGGCGAAATGAACTGTCATGGCTTCTGTGATTGGTTAAATTTTTCCGACGGAA
>JAUCNQ010111258.1:0-11645 GCA_032352715.1 Bougainvillia muscus | reverse complement strand
GATTAACCAGGAATAGCATGACTTGTTCGGGCAATTTGGGATAAATAGCCCTCGTTTCGTTTCAAAGTTTTTCAAATGGCCCTCACTACGTTCGGGCTATTTTGAAAACTTTGAAACGGAAACTCGGGCTATTTATTCCAAATTGCCCTCCAAGTCATGCTATTACAAATTACAAGTCATGCTATTACAAATACAAATTACACAAATACAGTAAACGTGTAACGTCGCAAAATGTAATAACGTCGCAATATGTAATAACGTCGCAATATGTAATAAAAATCGTTGCAAAATGTAATAACGTCGAAATATGTAATAAAAATCGTCGCAATATGTAATAACGTCGCAATATGTAATAAAAAACGTCGCAATATCTAACATCGCAATATGTAATAAATATCGTCACAAAATGTGATAACCGTCGCAATATGTAATAAAATTAAAAACTTCGCAATATGTAATAATATTTATTTCCGATTATTTATACAGGATGGCCACTTCAATGTCGAGACACTGTTATCCAATGTGGGTCCTGTTTCGGGTCCTGGTTCTATTTTCGGGGATTGAACCCACAAAGATGTGATTAGAAACCAACACCTTAGTCCGCTCAGCCAGACAACCACAATTATGAAAGGAACCCTTAAAATACCACTTTCTATGAGAATTAAACATTGAAACTTGGCATACAAATAAAACGCATTATAAGATTAATGCACATGTGTGGTAGAGCGGTAATTGACGTCATTGGCGACGTCATAATATATTTTTAGAAATCGCGGTTTCTGCTCGAATTAGAAATTAAAACTTGGCCCACGAGTAAAAGTAAAAGTAAAAATTGGGCACGTTATTAATGTTGTCAGAAGATATTTTTAAAAACTATGGTTCCAGCTGGATTTAGATATTGAAACTCGTACAAAGGAGGCATGCATTATCAGAAACAAAATGCACTCTCTCCAGCACATGCGCATTTTCTTACTGCTGATGCATTTAAAATGTATGCTAAGTTTCAATGTCTAATTCAAAACTTTGGTTTCTTAAAACAGCATTTTTGTCAGTGGTGTCGTCATAGATATTTATTACTGCTACTACGCATGTGTTATTGGCTTCTTCCCATGAACCACAGCCATGTGCCAAGTTGCACTATTTTATTTTAACATGAGCTATCGTTACTAGAAATAATACATTGCGTCTATTGTTGATGACGTCATCTTTTCCTTCTCTTGATATGTTGCACAACCTGCAGATGTCTGTTAGAAAACACATGAAAACTTCAGGTTGCCTCCTATTTTTTGGTGGACAACTGCAGGTTGTATATTTTGTTACTTTAATTAAAGCGTAAAGGGTGTTTATTACATATTGCGACGTTTTTTATTACATATTGCGACGTTATTACATATTGTGACGTTACAAAACGCAGTCACAATTACAATTACAGTTTTTTGAAAACGGTATTAAAAACTTGCACGTGACATTTGCTAAAAATACATCTCTATTTAGGGAAGTTCACTTCCACAAACATGCATGTCATTACGTCATACAATGTAAACAGGGGTTTTACCTGGCTTGGGTAAGCATCGGCACTGTTCACAACCATTTTCATCAAGATATTTGACAACGCCATAACCACACCTTATCACCAGACAGCTTGACACTTCTAAACACACAGGTATTTCTAAAATACAGAAACAAAGAATCAATCATATGCTCAAAATCAATAAATGTGAATATTTTCATTCAGGATATTTGATCACTGTGAAAGGAGAAATTGCATCAGATCTGAAATTAATGCAACTGTTGCTATAATGGTAATGTAATCTACCGCCTAATTTAAAAGTTTTTTTCACTCTAACTGTGGCTTCTTCTGCCACATTTGTGATTCAATATCTGCAAAAACTTCGTCTGTAAAAACATTCGTCACCTGCTGAGTACTTCGTCACTTTTTACCGCGGAATAATTTTTTCCCATCAGTTCTGAAATTTTAACAATGAATCCTTGACGGAATAGGTCGTTCACTTCTGTAGTACCGATTGGTTATTTCGCCTATTTACTCCGCTTTTGCAATTTTTGACCGTGAATAACTAACTTTGTGTGATTGCCCTATTTGGGCACATGTTTGCTGAACATTATTAAGCAGCTCAAGGTTAAGAATTACTGACCTTCTGTCGTCTTACATTTACAAATTTCACAACCGTTTTCATCAACATCATAACCAAACGGACATACATTTGTACAACCAGGTATTGGGCATGCTAAAATATATATATTCAAGACAGAGGCGGACTCAGAACATGCTTTTACTTAGTCACAGTAGTAGAATGGAGACTTAAACTCATTAATTTTTAATTGCTTTTGTATGATGATGGATCTTTAAAGATCCATCATTATACAAAAAACTATTAAGAATTAAAACTTTTAGTTCTTCAGTACGTTGCTCTGACTAGAGCTGCATCCGTCACTGTACGGAATAACTTTGATTATAGCCATATCAAACGTTTTCTTTATACTTCTTAGGGACCGTCCACAAGATACGTACAGAAATTCCTATCAATTTTCTCAAAGAAAGAGTTTCTTTGTGCATACTAAGTGTGCACAAAGAAACTTTTTTCTGCGATAAAAATGGTTTGAATTATGATTAAAATTTGGTGGATTATCCTTTAGGTACTACCTGGGCAAGTCACACGAAGCTATAACTATATCCAAGTCACCAGTAAACTCTGTTTACTCCGTTGTATCATAAGTTGACTGGAATTAAGATTCTTTTACACAAGGCTGGCTATCTTTTCTTTTTAAGAAACTGTCTGGTATCCTACTTAGAAGAAAAGTCTAAAGGAGCACTTAGGCACCTTTATGTAGGCGACCATAATATTCTTTATCTGTATTTATAACGGTTTTGTTCTAACTACCTTTAAAACAAAATGAAACATTAACATTTTTATGCACCGATTCCGAAAAACAGTCGCACATTGTTCGGTCGTGATCGAAATGTTGAAAGCTTGTTTGGCCGTATTGTAGATATAATACTGTTGATTACAGGGAAATGCAAATTGTTTCGGAAAGCAAGTTTCAGAAATGTGGCAGAAAAGTACCCAATCATAAACCAAAATATAGCTTTAAAAACCTATGCTAGAATGTCTCTCTACGCAAGAAGTCATGTTATCCAATAATGATCAAATCAAATGACCTTTAGAAATCTGGTACTTCACTCCAGATTTCTGCAGGCTCTGCGATAAAATCCTTAAAATCAACATTGCCTCGTTGTCATTCAGTATATTCTTAACTAGTATCTACTTACGCAAGCAATCGTAATCACATCGATGGCAGTTGTTATGTACACAGAGCATTCCAGATGGACATTTGTTGACGTCACATGGATTTACTAGGCATTGAACATCTACGCATGGTTTTGGTGGATCTAAAGATGGACATGAGTGACTTTATTACACGCTGTTGTACAATCTTTAACAGAACTAGTAATAAATCCAGAGCAATAATCTTAGTCGCAATAGTTTAAGCAGAGACTGGTTTAAGAAATGGTCGTTAGTCTAGAGTTATTTAGCTTTATCGAATCCTTCATTGGCCTCTAAATAGTTAAAAACCCATAACGTAATACGTATTCACAAAGACACTTCTTCTGTGATGAAATTTAAAGCATATGAGATACTAATGGTTCGAGCATCTTCCCTTATTTACTACATACCTTTCCTACAGATGCAGGTTCTACAACCAAACAAATCATTCAAATAACCATATTTACATTCTTTACAAGCCAGTGACGGACATGCTATTAAAAAAACAGAGGCGGACTCAGAACATGCTTTTGCTTAGTCAGCTTAGTCACAGCAGTAAAAAGGATACTCAAAGTCATTAATTTCAATTACTTTATGTATGACGCTGGGTCTCTAAAGACTCAGCGTCATACATAATGTAATTAAGAATTAAAAGCAATTATACTCCATCGTGTTGCTCTGACTAGGGCTGGATCCGCCACTGCATTGTATGACCAAGCAAGCAATTTTTATTCCAAATAGTATGATGTTTGGGTTTCAAGGTATTCTAAACTACTAGGTGAAATATTTCCAAATTTTCACAGGTTGTAGAACAAACTTATACCCCCAGACTGATCCCAAAGGAGTTCTAAAAAATATGACCACGCCCATTATGATGTCATAACATCTAATAAGGTGTAGAAATTTAGGTGGAATTTTCTAGGAGCTATTATTTCCAAAAGGCTCAATTTTGTTATGAATAAACTTCTGTATAATTTATAATTTTCCATATTTGGAAATATATTTTTAGTTAGTTAGGAGAATTTATTCTTTGATCAGTAGCTAAAAACGCTATTCTATATTATTCCGGTCTGCAAAATGCCACTACTACCAAAACTAAATACAATCTGTTTGAAGTGTTGAAATATGTTATCCTCTACTTATTAGAATTGAATAGACAAAATTTGAGCTGCCATATAGCTATAATAGTTGATGAATGAACGCTCGGTCTGTGAAATCGAAATTCTGGTCTGCAAAGTGTCAAACTTGGCCAAATAACAGGATTGACAGGTACTCTGACCAGTCTTTTATTACAAGCTGTTATTAGAGTAATTATCATTTTGCAGTCTCAACACATATCGTTAAGCAAATAATAAAAAACAAATTGGTGTCATAAAGCAAAGACCCAGTGCCACCAGTTTTCGGCTTTTTCATTGATTTTGTTTTTTAAAATCTGAAATTAGAATAAAAGTAGGGAAAAGTCACAAAATGTCAGAACATTTGGCCTATCCGTTTAGAAGTTATGCAAATTTGAAAACAGCGTGGGCACAAAAGCCCCCCCCCCAGTCGTCATAGGGTTAATACTTTATTATACAAGGAGGTAGTTACATTATAGGCGTAGATCATCGTCTCTATCAACTTTTTTTTAACCTTTTGTCTAAAATGTTAAAAAGTTGGTCACATATGCTTTAACAATCCTGCAGCAGTTGCTGCAGAATTGTTAAAGTATATGTGACCATTTTATTTTGATATCAAGGTATTTACAAGAACTCGCATACGTGGTTTATCTTTACATGTACATTCTTTACATCCATCTTCATTTACATTGGTAATGATACCATATTTACAATTTATATATTTACAATTTGAAATCTTTTCACAAACTAAATATCAAATACAAAATATTGCAAATTACCACATGTTTTATAATATTATATAATAATTTTACATCATCGCATGGATATGTATAAAATTTATCTGCGCATATTTTGAAATTTTGTTGTTTCGAATAATCGGTCGTGTGACCCAGCAGGTATACCCTGAAAATTCCATAATGTCGGCATTAGTAATTCCAGTTTCTGTTACATGCATTCAAAATAGCATGGGCCAAAGTATAAGCTTACCAAGTTTCAATCATTAATGACCAATACGACTGATTATCACAAAATGTCCAGTCTAGGGTCAACCCTTAAAAGCACGATGTTTGTTAAATGGCCAAACATACTTAAACAATCCTGTAGCAAATGCGAAATATTGACGTAAAAAAAACTTTTATTTTACGGCACTATTATAATATTTCGAGGCAAAATGATGCGCCAAAGTTGGCAAAAATTCCAAAAAATCCAATAATAAGTTATTAAGTCAAGAAATTATGTCATCGTAAAATGACGTCATAAAAAATGTTGAACATGAAAGATGCTATAAATATGAAGATATGGTATAAGTTTGAAGTCAATTGCAAAAACCTTTTGTGGTAATTTTAAAAGGATTTCTTGGTAATTTGCTAGGTGGTCACGAGCAATCGCTTATAATTTCAGAATGGTAAGAAGTATGGGGCTGAAACTTTCAGGAAACGTGCCCAATAGAATTTTGGTAAAAGTCCTAAAGTTTCATTTCAATTGCCCTTGTAAAAAAAAAGTTATGTAAAAAAATAGGGTTAAGGGGTTTAAACGATACTTAATTAATAAGGGTTCGTCTCAAAAATTCGCTTACATTTGCTAACAAAATCGCTTCATTTTCATCTCAGAATAAGTGTTATTGTGCATACCTTTGTATGCGAAATAATACTTCATCTGAGATGAAAATTGATAGGAATGAAGCGAATTTAATAAAGCGAACTTTTGAGACGGTTCCTTAGTGATATGGTTTTAGAATATTCTAGATCTTTGTCAGTCATATACTGGTATTGGTACACTTGTACAAATACGATAAGCACTTACATGGTTTACATTCGCATGTATCACACCCCCTTTCGTCTTTCATGTAACCACCACGGCATGGTTTGGTACACACTGGAGTTGGACAGGCTAAAAATGTATAATATTGTATAATATTGTCATAGTTCGGCCAACGCTTGATCTCTATGCGTATGACCAAAACAGAGTTTATAATTGTTTAAATGTTCATCTGCCACGAACACTGAAAATAATGCATCACAAAGCAATGTTTTATTACTTTAAGGATTTTATCGTACAACCTAAAGAAATCTGGTGTAAAACTGCAGGCTGTCTTATCAAGGACTGTCTGATGAGATCGTTAACGGATAACATAACATTTCATGCAGTGTTAATGATTATGAGTGGATACTCAACTGCTTTATTATAAAAGGTACCTTTTGGCGGAACGAGAACCTATCTATCTAACGTAACGTTTAGTAGGCAACTCCTTATGCTTAAGCTTTTCAAAGTACACTTGTCGAAATCAACCTGTAAGTTTATATTACGATAAATGTACTCTGAAAAAGGCGTTTAATCATTTCCCGGGTTTAATTAACATTTCAAAATCGACTATACTCAGTCATATACAAAAAAACAAAATACTGTCTTACGTTGACATTGCGCGGTGCAAGCACCACATTCGTTGACGTCACAATAATCTCCATCAGGACACTCGTGGTATTGGCATGGATCAATGAGACATAAGCCTGGATTTGTGCACGGTGTGGTTGACGGTAAAATAACTAAAGAAAATTCATTATATAAAAAAATTGTGTCATACTCACATACTTTGTTCTATGTTTTTATCTTTTTATGAGATGTGTCTTGCTGCTAAGTTAGTGGAGGATTCAGACCTCGTCAGAGCAACAAGAAATATTTTCATAAATTTTTAAACTATTTAAAATTAATGAGTTTTGTTCTCCTTTCTATTGCTCTGTCAAGGGACCGTCCACAAAATTTCTATCGTTATACGAACCATTTTCATCACAGAAGAAGTGTTTTTACGCATACTAAAGCTTGGTTTCTACTGGGCGCTAAGAGTGCGATAAGCCTGTGTGTTAAGAAGGAATATGATACTTCGTCTTATTCCCTACTCTCCTACTGATGATCTCAAAATACTGAAGATTTTAAGTTAGTCAACTATTATGATGTGATGTGATTATGAAATTGATAAGCTTCATTATAAAAGGAAAACAATACAAATTCCGATATAAAACTTAAGGATGAGCCAGGATTGGTTTATTTAGCATCACTATTTGACAATATAATTACCACACGCAATCGGATATTTCTTTTAATGCTGTAAGTTTCTGGTGACTCTGGTTAGATTCGTCATTATTCGTACGTGTTTCCCAACCTGAAACATCTGGTCGCTTGTCAAAGTTTTGACCGTATCGCGGCATTTTGACCATGTAACCAGTAGCGGATCGAACCCTAGTCAGAGTAACACGATGAAGAACTAAAAGTTTTAATTCTTAATAGCTTTTGTATGATGATGGATCTTTAGAGACCATCATCATACAAAAGCAATTAAAAGTTAATGAGTTTGAGTCTCCATTCTTATGCTGTGACTAAATAAAAGCATGTTCTGAGTCCGCCTGTGGTGACTGTATAAAATGAGAAGATATGTTTTTTACCTTCATCTAAACAGGCGCATTGATTACATCCATATTTATCAACAGTTACGTTTATCCCATAAGCACATTTGATTCTTGCACAATTTGAGATTTCATCACATCCTGCAATAAAATGACACGATAAGTAGAGCTTTCGTCAAACATTTATAGCAGGTTTAAAGTCATAAAGGGTATACGATTGGAAGCAATTTAATACTTTAGGGACCGGCCACAAAATTGGTATCATAATACCAATTATTTTCATCACAGAAGAAGTGTTTTTGTGCATACTAAGTATGCACAAAGAGCACTCCTTCTGTATGAAAATTGATACAAATTCCCAAAAGATATTTGTGGACGGTCCTTTAGTTAATGGTTAATTTCTTTATCAGAAAGGAATGCTCCGTGTTCAATATATGTTCACGAATAAATGCAGTGTATATGATCAAATACCTTTTAAACCTATTCCACATGGAATTGGCCCACGGCAGTTTCGATTTTGAAGAACTTTTGACTGGTTTGTGTAAACTAGCTGTATATTTGTGACTTTTCCTAAAATTTACTTAGCTTTCGGAAAATTGCGAACATTTTTTTTGTCACGTCCTATTTTCCCAGGTGGCAAAATCTTGTGACTAGGGCATAAGAATTTTAAAAATTGACTTTTCATTATCTTTCTTGTTATTGAACTAATATGGTTGATAATTCTGACTATTGAGACTATGTTGACACTAATTCGGATTCCAGTCATTATGGGGTAATTTACAGAGCAGAAGTGCTAATTAACAGACCAGATATTTGATTTTACAGACCAGATTTATGGAGGAGTGAAATGTGCAAAATTACATTATCCCCAAATTCATCCAAAAATTTCAGTGAAATTTGCTCTCATATTTGATCAATTAACAAATTCTTCTAACATTACTAATATTTTTAAAATGACCATATTTGGGCATATGAGTACTTAAAGATATAGATTATTCATAGAAATTTCAAAAAAACTTTAGCTATACCATCAATATCCGATCTATAAATAGATACATACAGTGGACTCTCTCTATCTCGAACTCACAAGGGACCAACAAATTTGTTCGAGATAGAGAGAAGTTCGAGATAGAGAGTAGTCGAGAGAATATACAAATGTCCAAGGGACCGAACTTTTTGTTCGAGATAGAGAGAAGTTCGAGATAGAGAGTAGTGGAGATAGAGAGAGAGTCCACTGTAATTATCAATTTTTGAGTCAACGTGACTAAACGATGACGTCATAACAAGAAGTAATGACGTCATCATGACGTCATAAACGTCAATATTTATTTCATAGAGTTCAATGATCATCTGTACCAAATGTGAGGCCATAAGAGTGAATAGTTCTAAAGATATACAGAATAATCTAACCGTGGGCCTAATTGACACCCCCCCCATCCATACAAAGGCCATATTATGCTTTTAACTCCCCCACAGTTGTTTGAACGTCTATTGATTAGATTAATTTACCACTCAAAATTGATTTATCGGCTAATGGGGAATTTGAATATAAAACGACTATATTAACCGAACTAATGTTCAATTCAGAGTCCTGTTTTTCACCAATACTTATCAAGATCACTTTTAAAAAACAGATCCTTTGAAGCATTAAATGTTCTTACTATCAAAATTACATTCACAGGTTTGACAATTGTTTTCATCATTCTTGTATCCAAATACACAAGGTACCCGATCTGCACAATTTACTTGAGGACATGCTATAAGTGAATTTTCAAATATCAGATTTGGTGTCCTTGCATAAACAAATGATGTTGTCCTTTAAGGATATTAGAGAGTTTACGCACATTCTAATCTACGATGACAACGTGGTATTTACCTTTGTGCATATAGGCTACTTGCATTCCATCCTGTAGGATGGATGAATGCATGTTGCCTATATGCACAAAGGCGAATTCTCCGTTGCCGTGGTAGATTAGTCTGTGGGTAAACTCCCTATTAACACACAACCTACAGAAATCTGGAGTATAACTCCAGCTTTCATTCAGCAGTTTGTTTGATAATAAATGGATTTTAACATAAACTTTTTATGCAGTGTGGAGTCACTGAAGAATCAGTTCTTATAAGGGTTCGTCTCAAAAATTCGCTTCATGAATTCGCTTCATTCCTATTAATTTTAATCTCAGATGAAGTGTCATTGTTTATACTTTGTATAAACAATGACACTTCCTCTGAGATAAATATGAAGCGATTTGTGAAGCGAATTAAAGCGAATTTTTGAGACGAACCCTTACCAACTAATCATATTACGTATAGACACCATGTGATACCAATTTATAAAGAACGATCAAACTTGCGGGATTTTTAATAGGCTAATGATCATTTGTTAAAACAATTAAAACGTAATACTTTTGCTCTACGTTCTATCGCTTTAAGTAAGATTTTCATTTAAAAAAGTCATGAAATTGAATTAAAAGTACAAATATGGTCACAAAGTTGCTGTAACGGCCCAGTGATTTTTTAAAATGACGTCAAATTTGGTGGTGTGCTGGCTGGGAGTGGGGTAGGTAATTAATGACTACTTACGATCAATTTTGCATTCACACAGTTGACATCCATTAGTATCAACCTCGTATCCATGGGGACAATGTATTGCACAAACTACATCAGGACATGCTGGAAATAACATCATTTCAAATTAATCAATACTGTTACGTTTGACTTGCATGATAAATATAATATTCCTAGGGTGGTTTTGTTTTAGTGTACGACGGATGTTAAAGCGTTAACATAGAGATATTACATGTATAATATTGACGTTTTCCTTTAAGGATGTTATCCAATAGCCTGCAGTAACACTCCATATTTCTCCAGGTTGCTTGCAGTGGCGGATCCAGCCCTAGTCAGAGCAACACGAGGAAGAGCTAAAAGTTTTAATTCTTAATAGCCTTCTGTATGATGATGGGTAAATGAATCTCCATTTGAGTGCTGTGACTAGGTAAAACCGTGTCCCGAGTTCGCCTCTGGCTTGATAAAAACGTAAAAAAATAACATCAATTTTATTTTTAATTAAAAGTTCCATCTCCCTGATACTGCAAGAAATTATTACAACGATCACATTTAAGAAAATAAATTGTAGCAATATTATACACGGCTCTGTAATAACATCAAGCGATAATCCCAACTGACACATTCCTTATAAGGAAGTCCATGATCTTATTTGGGCATTCAAAATTATGTTTTTGTAATACACTGATGTGCTTAAGAATTAACAATTGTAGCTCTCAAGTGTAATCCTCTGGCTAGATGTCTAATAGCGGATTTACACATAATCAAAGCCAAACATGGATGTTAAACTATATATTTTAATACTGAATAAATGCTCGTTAGCCTTTAAAATGATAACAATCATTTGTTAAGCTATTAAAAATTAACTGCTTCCGTTCACCGTTTTATAGTGTTGGTTAAGTTAAAGTGTGTTCTGGATCCGCCCATGCAGTCAACAGCCAGTACGGTGTTAGTCATAAGCCTAGACAACATTGTTCTACACCCTTTACCACATTCTCATTCTTACCGTCACAATATCCATCACAACCATTGCAATAATCACGCTTACATGTGGTATCATGTGGACATAACATTCGAGTACACGGATCAATGCAATCATCTGGCTTGGAACAGACTAAAAAAATATAGTTCTTTTTTCTGTTATTTTGCATAAATATATCATCTTTCTAGTCTGTAGCATTATTGTATAAAGGAAAGGATTAACTCAATGCAGTGGCGGATCTAGCCTTAGTCAGAGCATTGCGATGGTGTATAATTACTGTTAATTCTTAATTATATTATGT
>JAUCNQ010111247.1:0-11646 GCA_032352715.1 Bougainvillia muscus | reverse complement strand
CACTCACTCACTCACTCACTCACTCACTCACTCACTCACTCACTCACTCACTCACTCACTCACTCACTCACTCACTATTGCTTACTATTGCTTACTACCTATTTCAGATAAGGTGATGTATTTATTTATCTGTCTTCAGATCATCATTACCTGTGAGCTATATCTTTACTTTTTTTAAATTTCAAGATTTATTGAAATATTTTGGTGTAGCTATTAGTATTATTTTGAAAGACAGAAGATTTTAAAAATTGTGACCAAGTTGGTAACTAAAATACAAGCGATCAAAGTATTCTTACTATGAAAGGGTTTTAACCAACATAATCATTTGTAAATGGACTATTACACATTTCTTTGTATTAAATCGCAATGTCCCGTTAATAAAGGCATAGGGTCATAATGAATTATAACATTGCAATCACATATAATGACAGCATATAGGTAAGTATATTCAACATTTACCAATGTGGCAAGTTTTAAATTCGATATTATTACGTAATAATTATTATGCAACGCGGCAAAAAATTATTGCAAATTGCGGCAGCTTTTGATATTACCAATTATTAGAAACATAACATCTGACATATCTATGTCAGACAGAAATGACAAATTTTTTGCTACATGAAAATATTTTGCCAGACGAAAATTATGTCCGGCAAAAATTACGTCAAACAAAAATTCTTAATTGAAATTTTCAAAGTAAGCCGATTCTTTGTCTCCACGCAAAACGAGTACTACTAGTAGAGAGAGGTCACTTTGGTGTCATGAATAAAATCAATTTTTCAGATTATTAACAAATTCACCTAGGTATTATGAAGACCTCCGGTAATTGAAAAAGATTAAAGCATAGCTAAGGATGCCGTGTACGAAATTATACCTGAGAAATGACTTTATTTCCCATGACAAACATTTAGTCCCAAAAATACCTTTAATTACAAAATTTACGTTTTTTTTATTATTACTCATAATTCTGGGCACTGTAACTGTAATTTGGGCATTGTTGTCACTTGCTTCTTTCAGTTTTTGATTCTTCACCCTTCGGTTTCGTTTACGCCCTCGCTTCATATGGGCGTAAAAGACAACTGGGGGCCACTAATGTCAACAATTCTCCCAAAATGAACATTATTGTTATGTTTAAATGAGAATTTAGAAAAAGAAGTGTTTTTCGAAAGAGAGTTGTTGGACAAAAGTGACGAACATTTTGTCCGACGAAAACAAAGATATGTCCGGTAAGGTAACATAGACCTTGAACAATAGGTTTTCTGATTTCGCAGTAGTATCAAAAGAAATAGGATAGATTGTACCATAGATACATTAGCGTCCAACAATGTAAATTGGGGATTGGATTTTTAGACAAGCCCTCCATTACATTGTAATTTCACCTATCCACCCTAATCTAATGAGCTCTAAACCGAATATGTTTTTTATTTTTTAGAGCTACTATCTAGCAATTTAATGGCTACTGAAGAGGTATCCGAAATAAACATAAATGACATACCCGTAGTAGGATTACCGGGTAACATGCAACATAACATAAGGTTCTGAAAGGAAACCTAACTGAAAAGAAGGAAGAGCAACTTCAAAGATCTGAATTAACTTCAGCTGCGATTAAAATATTTCCTTATAAAGTTTACAATGTTCCAGATTCCAGAAAACTGTCTATAAAAAGTAATCTCATTTGTTACAATTAGGGTTCTAACATGAGCAGTTGCAATTATTTTGGACACCAGCATACTGAACATTTCTAAACGTATTTATTAATAGGGCGATAAAAAAAAATGTTTCCAGGGACAAAAGTCTTTCGGTTTTACTGGTGTGTAATAGAAAATTGAATTAACGTGACATTTCATAACATTTCATCATAGCAACTGTGTTGCATGGCAAAATCATTCCACTGCTTCCGCATTGAAATTAATTTCGAAATTAAGGAAAACAAGGAAATGTCGCAACTGATGGAAATTTTGAATACACAACGGAATAGAGCAAATGTAATTATTTGGTAAATTGGCTCCGTATACAGCTTTTTGTTTCCTGTGAAGTGATCTTTCTGAGCATCTTTTGCCACTCTAGAAGTTCCGAGCACTAAATAAACACAATTTTTTAAGTGTAAGCAGTCGAACCTTGTTTCTGGATCAGCAAATGTGTGATCGAAAACAATTAATTAACAACTTACTGAGTAAGTGTGTGTCAGATCGACAAATGCGTTATCGAAAAGTTAATTAATAAACAAATTGTCGAAACCTCGCCCAAAGTAAACTCATCAGGTCTATGATACGATAAACACTGCTTACTTAAAATGCTATATAATAGTTTAGTCCAATTGCAAGTTTTTCTCAAACGTTTTGTTTAGTTTCTACCATTCAGAAGAAGTCTCATTATGCACAATGCAATTTTTTCTGAGATGACACATAAACCTATTTGTGAAATTAAATATTGAGATGAAACCAAAACGAGAAAGTCTACCAATGCTGAATGTACCTCGTTTCTCGTTTTTCCATTTCCGCTATTTATGTTTCTTGCCAGACTCTCGCGTTGCGCCTATAAAGGGAAAAACTATGTGAGAGGACTTTAAGGCTGCCCCTATGTGTTGCGCCGTCAGCACTTCTTGTCAAGTTTGCAGAAATGTCCAATCAATATAGCAATGCAGTGTTCTAGCTTTGCATTCTGATAGGTGCTTAACTTCAAGTTTGGGTTACTTTGCCAAACTTTTGAGTTAAATTTCCTTTAGGCATGCATTGCTTTGTGTTTTTATTATTTAGGTATTCAATTTCATTATGACGTCATTATTGTCCAACCATGTTTCATTCAATAATTTTGTGTTTTAACATCAAGTCAATCATTGGTTAATTCTTAATATTGCGTTTCCTTGGAGAAATCTTACTTTTATTGCAATGTTAATTATTCTTAATTACTGTTTCAGTATCAGTAAGATCGCACCAATAGAAACGTGTTATATGTGTCTATTTAGTTTGCGATTTCATTTATGTTGCTTACTTTATTCAGAGTAATTTGCGTTTATGAAATCGTTATATCTAGGGAATTTTGATTCATGTCATTTTACAGTTTTTTTACACGGTTATTTCTCTTGCACGGTACTTTCTCTGTGAAAAGACGTGTAATGAATTTGCATTAAAAAATCGTCAATAATTCAAGTCAAAAATATGTTAGTGCAAATTAATTTCAAAATAATATTCCTATTTCATACTCAATACTGCTCAATTACTCAGTCGCTTTTATGGGCATATTGGTAAACTCACATTTCTGTGTCTTTTTGCAGGCATTTCGTCATTCTATCTGTGTCCTTTTTCAGGCATTTCGCATAGCCTAAATTTGTTCTTAATATTTTTAAGTATGTTCCACTAATAGTAATATTGTAGCTATTCAATTTATATCAGTATTGCGAAAGTTACGCTATGTGACGTTGAATTGACGTCTTTAGGATGTCATTGACGTGCTATGAACGATTTTTTAATGTCACGAATTCACTAATAGTAATGTAATATTCGATTTAGGTCAGTATTGAGAAAGTTGCGTTATGTGACGTTGAATTAACCTCTCTAAAACGTGATTGACGTATTTATGACGTCATTGACGTCTTATGAACGTATTTTTAATCTCACAAATTCACTAACCTCATCACATTTTACTTGTTTTCAGTGTTTTCACTTGTTGTATTAGGCCAGTCTTGTGTCTGGGTTTACCACGGTTTGGGTTTAACCCACGGCAAGAGTGCAACCCAGTTTGTCTACCGTCAATCTTATCGTCAGTTTATGCGAACTCATATCTTATATTCATAGTACTATATATATCAACGGTTTCACGATAATTGTCGTGGCCTAACTGTAAAATTTATAATAATTAAGTTATAAAACTTTTTTATAGTTTAAACACGCCTCATTCAAAATCTGTGTTACATTCATACCCCTCAACCTGGATAACCGAACACTATGAAGACACTTCGGGAAACTGTTAGGGAAAAATAACATAAGAATATAATTCATTCACAAAATTTCTTTCGGTAACAAATGTCATACGAATATTTTGGATTATTTTTTATGAACAAAAAGACGAACCTAGTTTCTAGTACCTGTCTTGAGTAGCAACTACAGGCACTTGGAACGAGGAATATCTTCTTCATACATGGAAATATAAAGATATTCAATACAGTAATTGTAGACATGTAATTATTACACATAGAAGTTTTCGCATTAATTTTGTGAACGATTTCCATTTGAATTTATTTGACGATTCCTAATAATATTAGTTATATACATAAGAACTTTAACTTGCATTTATTAACAAATCTTGGATCTGCAATCGTGGTTAAAAATTATTAAACTAGTGCTCCAAAACTAACCACACGTTTAAAATTTGTTTTTTATAAGATCCAAAACAGGCTTTCTTTCAGCTTGCATGATTAGCGGATAATTAGAAGAAGTCGTAGAATGGAGACTAAATCTCATTAATTTTTAATTGTTTTTGTATGACGATGGATCTCTAAAGTGTGTTTCTCTGACTAGGGATGGATCCGCCACTGTTCTTGGTGTGTATTCAAAACAGAAACATGGAAATCTAATGTCAAACAATTTAAACATTACACAACTTCGTTCCACCTTGATTTTCGCTTTTCTTTATAATAAAAAAACGAAAGACTCCGGGAACGAGGTTGACAATTGGCTTTTCGGCTCACTATTAAGTGACCGTACACAAAATCCGTATCGCAAATTGTACTATTTTTGTTACTAAAGATGTATGTACACAAAGGCATTTTCTTTTCATTCCTTCCTACAAATCACGCAATGAGAAAAGCAAAACATATATTGGCTATACTAAAATATCAGGGAATAGGTGTTCATGAACAGCAACTGTTTTAAAAATATCTTGGGGCGTATTTTACTTCCTTTTCTCGATAGTTATTTTGAGCAAATTCAGTCCGAGAAGATGATAATTCTGACGTCAATTGCATTGTAACTTAACTGCATCGCGATTATTAACCTCTGTTGATACTCAAAGAAACAAAAATACATTAAACCCTATTCCCCAGAACTTGTTAACGTTTGACATTTGAGTGCCATATACGAATTAATGCGTAGTTATATAATCAACAGCTGCACATGCGAATAAAAAATCGATAAACCAATTGTAGTCCAGAACGTGAAAAGAACTTTTGTTTCCATCAATCTGCGAGAGTGAAAACACGGCCATCTGAATGAGAATTGCTACAAACTACCATACCAGTTTGGTGCTTAATCGGAAAATATGGAAATCGGAAAAAATCAATGAAGCTGTGAGTATTCCTGGGATGACCGATGAATGCACTAGGAGAATTGACAATACTTCCCCCAACAATTTGCCCCTGTGAAGATTGCCCAATGGTGAGATTCCCCCTAGAAGCTTGCCCACTGGAAAATATCCCCCATCCCAGGAAAATTACCCCCAGAAAAAGAGTGGTAAAACATGGTATTGGATGGTACTCTACTTGGTGTTTTATCGATGCGTCAAAAGTTTAGTCAGCCTTCTCGTTTTAAACTAGCAATTTTTCGTTATAATGTAAAACGGCTTTAATTGTACGTGTCTTTAAACTCGACAATATATAATCTACTGTAAATCAGAAACCGATATCTCTGTTACCAACGAGGTACGAAATTATCCAGAAATGCATACACAACCAGGTGATTACGCATTTTGAAGATATTTGAACCCAAGTCAGCTTGGCTTTCGGAGAATTCACGCAACTCAGCTTGTCGCCACCACCTTGCTGACACTGTCTTAATGCCATTGTCGATGCTATCAGAAAAGACGTTGACTTGAGAACGCCAGTGCGACCATGGTTTCTTGATTTGAGCAACGCGCTTGACACTGGCAACCATTTCACACTGTCGGAATAACTTGTAAATTTTAGAAGTCACAATAACGAACTTCCATGGTTTAAAAGTTAATTATTCAGTTGTCAATAGTATTTTCGTAACAATTCTGTATCTGGTGAGCAGGTTGTCTATGCAGGAGTCCCCCAAAGATCTATGCCTAAACCTCGGTATTTTATTATGTTTATAAATGATATGGGAGATGTTATAAAGTATCCTAGAATCATCAAATAAACCGATTCTACTGTACTGTATGAATTTTAAAGTGATCGAAGCCTTCTTCCCTACGATCTGCACCATATTTTCAACTGGATAGATTAAATGACTTACTATCGAAGCTGAAAATTGTCGAAACCTGCGTCTACGCATTTTGGAACACCTCAGCACTTACAAAACCATTAAAAATATTATCTTTCAGTCAGATGCTGTTAATTTTGTAAAAGCATATAAGTACCTTAGAGTAAAATTGAGTAGCAAGCTTGACAATAGTATGCCTTTTGAGTTCAACTACAAACGTTTTGCAAGCTGGATGAAATATTTTAACTTTGCGCTAAAAAGGATAAGATAACAAAAATTAGTAAACAAAGTAAGTAGGTAGAACACTATGCTACATAAACGTTGGGAGATACTGAACCGGGTCACCCGCGATCACGCAACCATCAGTGAAAAATTGAAACAGGTTTTCTCTGGAATCGGAGCCAAATGATCCCTCGTGAACGGCTAATACGAAAACTTAATAGCTGACAGAAAGTCAAGGACTTTTTGATGTAATGATATCAGAATGTTAAGAGACTTCAAGACAGAGATTATGTTTTCACTTAACAATTAAATTCGACACAATGTTTCTTAAACCCAGAAGGATTCAGTTTGTCTTGTGTAAATGGGCAAGGCATTGAGTTTTTTACACCCATGTACACCACATTAACTTTCAGTATCTTTGGTTTCTTTTTCTTCTTACGGCATCAGGCGAGTTAACCTGAAAATGTCCAGAACAAGAGTGATCAATAGCTCTTTTTCATCATAGTACAAATATTTTCTTCAGGAATGTTTGAAAGTGTTACTGCACGATTTTGGATTAGTTATGATATTTGAATCTGTCCTGCATTCACGTTCATTTCACCATAGATGCCACCATAGATAGTGACTTGATGTAAATGTAATTGTCGATTGATATAGAACATTCAAACTATTCTGAAATTTGATTAGTCAACTTGAAGTACCAAACAATAAACACACAGTCTTTCCTTTTCTGAAGATTTCGGTTAATTCACTTGCCAATAAATACTCAGCAACAACGATAAAATCCTCGCTTAATTTACTTTTTGAAATTTTAAAAACGTTTGATATAAATGTTTGAAAACATTCGTCTGAAATCTGAAAAGGTCATCTGAAAATTGAATCAATTTCGAATGTTAACTAAGTCAGGGAAATTATTGAACTGAAGCAGAAATAATAGTTAATTGAGCCTTGGAGTAATCCACATTTTACACTGCATGAAAACTGATGTTATCCGTTAATGATTTTATCAACCAACCTGAAAAATCTGGAATTTTACTCCAGATTCCTGCAGGTTACTTGATAAAATCCTTAAAGATAAACATCATTTTTTATGCGGTATTACTTCTTCACAGTCAAAGATTTCCCCGTCAAAGAAACGCTCTGCTTTCTATCGAATAGATAGCCTGTAAGCCATTCCAATTCTTTGCAAGTAATACCATAGGATTTTGTTGATTGGTTATGTAAGCCTTGATGTTGTTAGTTCCACAGATGTTTAGAACTGCTTCGGATGACAAGACGTAGCTGTAGTCGCTCAACGCAATTAAGGTTGGGTTGAGCATTAACCGAGGGGTATTAGTAGCCTTCCCCCATTTTCTTCTTGAAAACGATTCTCTGTCATCAGGTCCATCTCGAGGCAAAAAATAATTCTCATATGACGTCATTAAGCAGAAATCACAGTTTCTTTTTTCTGAGATGGGGGTGTTGTTGGAACATTAATGATGTTAAAAAAGGCAGTCTCGATCGAAATCGTAACTGGCTTTATAATGAAATACAAAGTTCTTTCATTAGAAATAATTCTTTTTGTATAACGCTCATTTGAGAAGTCATAAAATGCAATGACAGGTGGGTAAAAATTTAAATACTGTTTTATCGCATATGCTGAATATTTCAGTTTAAGATATAATTTGCGCATGAATATTTAACTTTACCTTGTTGGTCTACATTCACGTTGAGGGGTCGGTGCAAATCTCATTTTTCTTTGATTTATTAGAACAGAATATCCAAATTGTTTTACCCCTGGATTTCACAAAATTGTCAATAACTTTGAGGGAAATCATGATTTTCAAGATACCTCGACGGCAATAGTAATGTTTAATCATTTTGAGTGTTTTCAACCCTGTAGAATTGTTTCTAAATTAATATTCAGGCAGCGAATTTTCAACGCAACCTTAACTAAGTTGAGTGGGTTCGTCATCAGCAGGGTTGTTTTTTCGTTCAAAATCGTTTCTGATCATCTTTCTTAAAATGTTTATATATGTTGATTCCAGTCTTTGTAACTGGATTTGTGTAATATTCCAAGTGCTGCACGAGTAAGTAAGCCTGCTACGAACCATAGTGTTCAGAATGAGCATTCTTGCTTTCAAGTAAATCTTTTTATTAGTTACTTTTTTTGACAGTTGGTTGAACTTTGTTTCGTATCAGATGACCAGTTGATCGTGTTGAATATCGTCACCGAGGTAGCGGAACTATTTGACATTTTCAATCGGCATTCCATTTACATTAGCTATACTCATGGGGTATGTTTCATCGTTATAATCGTTTTCATTAGTGTACTTGTAGTTCATAATCATTGTTTTGGTTTTCTTCTCATTGATCTTTAGATGAAATCTAATGAAGTTGTCAGTAAGAACTTCTAACGCTCTCTGCAGTTCTTCTCTGCTTTCAAACATTAGAACGAGGTCGTCAGCATACCTCGCCAATCTGATAGTATGCTCTCCTTGAGATATCTGTCTTCTCACGTCTCTTGTTAGAGCAGTAGATCTAATGTGGTAATTCAGTGTCAGGAACTTTATTACTTTCTCTAACTTCCCCAGGTTCTAGTCTTTAAAACTCTTAAACAGGTCTTCGATTTCGCGTTCAGTTGCATGTTCGTTTATTTCCTCTGCCTCTTATTTCATCTTTGTGTGTCGATGTTGTCTGACTCGCTTTTTTTTCTTCTTAGAGAGTGATTTACAGCTTTTGGAGTTTCTGTCAGCTGCAGATCTTTCTCTTAGCAAGGTGTTAAGGATTTTGTCACTTTCCCAGATTTCATTACATTTGTCCGATTTCGATTTAGCAGGTAGATTTTCTTTCGCCACGTGTATTAGTTCAACAAGACATTTTGAGAAGTTCGAAAGGTTGGCGTGGTTTAGTGGAGTCTGTTGCAGTTCCAGGCTGATTGCATTGGTAATTTTCTCTCTCGTTTGAAGATTCTGCAAAGACTTGACATTTCGTCTGGGCACAGAGGGATCTTTGTTGAATTTACATCGGCCTTTTCTTGTGCTGGGCGTGCAGAGGGATAACTTCTGTAGTCGGTATCGATATTTATTCCTGTATAATCTCTACAATCCGTCTAGTACAGTTGTGTGTACCTTTCTACAAGAATATAGTCTATCACCTTTCTGGTTTTACCTTCATTGCTGTGCCACGTATAGCGGTGAGTTTTAAGATGTTTGAAGAATCCAGAGGACATACATAGTTTGTGAGTTCCGTAGAAGGTTTTTAGTCGAAGTCCATTGTCATTACACTTGGTGTCTGTGATGATATTTTTCCGTCGAAAAAGCATATTTTCTCAGAAATTTCTGTGGTAGCATTGAAGTAGCCTAAGATGGTAATTTTTTGATTTTTTTGAGTCTGACTCATTGCTTTCTTCAAGGCAGAATAGAACGATTGTTTTTGGCTGTTAGTGTTGTTCGTCTCGGTTGGTGCATAGCCATCGACAATACGAATGTTAAAGTCATGGGCTTTGACATCGATTCCCACGATTCTTGGGTTGCTGTAGTTTAGGTGTGCTAATTTCAATATCTGGGTGTAGCCGTATGAATATTGACGTTTCTTAGTAGGTCCACTCCCGTGGAATATGTACTCTTGTGTTTATGTGTGCCTAGGGACATCAGTTTTGAACTGAATTCTCTCCAGCGTACTTCTTGCAAGCAGAAAATGCTAGATTTGCTTTGTTTACTTACTTTGCTATTGCACAGATTTTCGAACCTTCTGATTTTCGGTACCACTTCGAATATTAATGGTTCCAAAGCACCATTTCTTAAACGTTTCTTTGATTTTGATTTTAATCTTGAATTTTCCTTTGCAAGTATGCGGTTGTTGTTTGGATTTAATAGCACTGTTCATGCAGGCAAATGAAATGTGCTGGTAGCTGTACTTAACTTTCTTGAATGAGCGTGGTAATACTTGGCATCCAGCCAGTGGGAGGGTGAGCATATATAGTCAGCGGTGATTAGATGATTGCAGAAACTTTAAATCCTCGGATCTGATTACCGAATCCGATTACCGATTACCGATTTTAATGGTGTATGGTCACACGACTATTGCTTTTCCTTCTATTCACAGGAAACACTGTGAAACACTTTTATTAGAAGTGTATAAAACTAAGCGAGGATTAAACCCTCCATATCTTAAAGCTGTTTTTCAATTTAGGGAAAATTGGCGTTATAATCTTAGAAATCCATACACCGTTGTGAAAAAGCGTTTACGTACCACTAAGTATGGTCAACAGACAGTTTCACACATCGGTGCAATTTTATGGGATATTCTGCCAAATGATATAAAATGTTCTGAATCATTGCCTGTATTCAAATCGAGGATAAAATCACTGCCTTCACTTGATTGTAATTGCCGTCTCTGTGCTACTTTTATAGCAAATGTCGGTTATATTTAACTCTACATTTAGTAGATTTAAATTAGCACTTTATTTGCTATTATTTTTTAACATTATGAATTTGTATATTTTACTATTTTTTCGACTCTAAATAAATGAAACATCACATAACAAGTGTTTATAAAATATGCGCAAGAGTTTTTAATGAAAACATGACACATCTTCTTATTTTCATAAAACTGTTTGATTAGTAGAAACTTTAGTAACTTTCCGTTGACGTCATTGTGATTTATTTAAATACATATAAAGAGCATTTGATTTGTTGATAATTAAATTAACGAATGTTCTTTCTTTATAAAGAAACCATCAAGTGTTTCATTTATTTTCATAAAAATGTTTGATTAGTAGAAAATTACGTCATTTTTACGATGACATCATTATGCTGTCTTAACAAATATAAGGACGACATAATTAGAGCATTTGATTTTGTTTATAACATTACCAATCAAAAAATTCTTACATAATTGATCTCTCTAGTTTAAGTTTAATTGGTCAATTATTGCTAAATGAAGACTTTGATTGCATGGCGCTGAATTTCTTTGTTGAGACTTATTAAGAAAAAAACTTTTTAACAAAGAGAGACTTGAATAAACGAAGTTCTGTTTTGCAAAATGAAGAAAATATAACGATAACATATATAGATATGTGTTAGTTTATATGTGATTAGAGGTAAATATAGTAGTAGCTCGATTTTTTATTTTCCGTTAAGATTTAAGAAAATTAAGTTTGTTATATAATTTTTTTTATTTTTTTATTTTTTTTATTTATTTATTTATTTATTTAAAGTTGGTTGGACTATAGTTACATTGTACTAATTAACACCAACTATATATACATATAAAATATAGAATA
>JAUCNQ010111246.1:0-20062 GCA_032352715.1 Bougainvillia muscus | reverse complement strand
ATCGAGATTCTCAATATTGAAACTGCGATTTAACATTGAAATCAAGATTCTCAATATTGAAACTGCGATTTTATATTTAAATCAAGATTCTCAATTTTGAAACTGCGATTTTACATTGAAATTAAGATTTTAAACTGAAATCGAGATTGGCACTCCTCGGCTTCCGTAGATTTTTAATAATTTCAAAGAAAACGCAAAATATTGCGGACAGTTTGGTAAAGAGTTCGAGATAACGAGAGAAAAACGGTCATGGGACTGGAAAATTTGTTCGAGATAGCCAAAAATTCGAGATTTCGAGATTCGAGATATCGAACATATTTTGGTCTTAATGCGTTATGGCCAAGGGACCGAAGGATTTGTTCGAGATAGAGTCATATTCGAGATATCGAGAGTCGACTGTATATACTAAGGAAAGAAAGACAAAAATCTCTATCACCGAGTTGAAATTGATTCATTTCGCATTTTTTACCGACGTTAGAATGATTATGGTCCCGGGGCGCAATATCGTCCCCAGAGCCTCGCAAATCAAAAAGCGAAGACGCCCTGGGGACGAGGTTTCCGGGCGAGATTTCATCCCTGTGTCTATTTGACAGAGACGACTTCATCCCGGGACGAGATTTCAACTCGACTCTTATGTGTAAACAACAAAAGAGTTTTGACCAGAGAAAGGGATGAGTTTCTCACCCCGCTCGTCCTGGCACGAGATTTCGCGAACAAAGACTTGGTTTTTGCGCTAAAAAGTGCCCCGGCCACTGAGCCTAAGCCTAGATTCCAGACACTGACGCGATCGTGTTACATGAGACCAGTCTGATTAGACTGGAGTCGCAGCTTTATTTCCATCCGAAAGAAAATCGACAAGATCGCGAAATCGGAAGTCCGTCCGTACGGCTATCCTTCGCGCTCACATAGTAAGAATGTCTGAAAGTCTAGTGTTACATGAAAAAGAACGATTGAATGTCTGCCATCGCTTCTTCTTTCATTTTTTCCCTCTTGCGTTTCTTTCTCACTCCTATTTTCTTTTCTTTCTTTTTTTTTGAGTTTATTTTATCCAGGCTAAGGGTATGCCAGCTTTAGCTGATGTGGGCCTGCTTGTGGAATGTATACCTCAGATTTCAAGGCGCCGCGCTGGTATGTACTTGACTGACTTGCGCTGAAGGTTCCACCAGTAATGTTGAGTTTTACTCTTCAAGTTATTACTTTATCTGCACATATCACGTTCCTATTGATGGAATTCCAATTGGACAAATAGCTGAAATATGTCGGTTTATGTCAGGGGTGTCAAATATAAGACCACCTAATCCCAAATATTGCATCGTTTGGGATGTCAAGACGGTAGTGATATTTCTTAGATTAATGAGCGAGAATAATCATTTAAGTGACCAGGATATTACCTCGAAGACAGATACTTATGGCCCTAACAGCTATGCCACATGGTTTAGATACCGTTCATGGAAATGAGTGAGTAAAAAGTAATGTCAACCTCGTCCCCAGGGCTTTTCGCTTTTTTATCATAATAAATGTTTATGTTTAAGTACCCGGAAAAACAAAACGTTTTAAGAAAAGAGGCAGGCTACCAAAACCTATTGAATTCATCCCGTCAGGGGAAATGCTGTGCTCAGTAAAAACTGAACAAGTTAGTACACGGTAATATAGGCGTCATCATTTAGTAACAATAGTCATCAGCAGATGCTTTTTATTCGTCTCGCCGGATGCACGCCAGCTGCATACCTCGTCTCAATCAAAACAAAATCACCACGACCATCTTTTGACTTATTCCCGCCTATCTGATCTTCGGACCCAGTCTCTTTACTGCACCCATTTTAAAGTGACCATAATGGCGACTAGCCTGCGTGATATTTATAGTGTTTTGTTTTCATTTTGAGAAGATAAATTTTGAAATGTAAAACTCTGAGCCAGGGACATACATATTTTGGTAAGCTACCTATCGAATTTTATACTGTTTGCGAGCGCTTTTGAAGCTTTTGTGTGAGTTTTACTAAAATGAAACAAATAACCTAAAAGCGAGGGTCAATTCAAATGTAGAAGAACGCCCCTTTTCGCAACAACATTCCAGATTTAGGTGATCGTGATAATATATTATAGTGATGGTGGTCCTTCCACATCGTGATCATTACATGACCGTGATCTCATTTTATCTATCGGATTGTTGTATGCAATGATAACATAGTAAAACAGAGCTGCAGAACAGCAGTTTCTTGGAACATTAGCTATTTGTTTTGTTTTGTGTGTTCTGCTGTGCTGTGGTGTGTGTGGTGTGTGAGAGGTTGTGGTGTCATGGACACTCCAATTAATCTGTATATGATCTCTTTTTATTTGAGGCAACAATAGACTCATATAAGAGAAACATGCTAGCTAGCTAACTGAATATTTTGTGTGTAACTTACACCTGCTAGCGACCAAACAGCCAACTAACTAACTGATTAGCTATCTCTCATACATTTGCTTTTTATTGTCTTCACACACCCACAACAAACACATTACAAACTGCTGCAGCATGCTTATGATGTTCCCTTGGTGTTTGAAAAGCCTTCATCTATATTACTTCAGATAGAGAAAAAGTCATCATCATCATAATAATATGTAGCTAGCTAGCTATGCGCTACTTACCAAATAGTAGAGGTACTATAAACAAAATAAATATTTTTTATTTATAAGCTAGCTAGCTAATCGACTAATGATATATTACGTTTTTAGAAGAAGGTACCGTGCGTTATTTACCATATACTGACTACTGTAGCTAGCTATATCATTATATAGAACTATGATTTATTATATATACAGTAAACTCCTGGTAACTCGAACCTCCAAGGGACCAAAGAAAACAGTTCGACTTAACAAAAGTTTGAGTTAAGCGAAGCACTCAACTCAAGAAGCTTCCAGGGACCGAAGAAAATAGTTTGAGTGAGCGTGAGTTTGAGTTATCCGAGTTCAAGTTACCAGGATTATACTATATAATTAAAACTGCTTGTGTTTGAGTCTCTTTTTCTAAAGGAGGATCAAGACTAAAAAAAATCCGAATTTGTGTTTAAGTGCCTATTATTTTCTACTACACTTCTAGCTACAGAAGGCTATTTGTGCAAAACGGACTGTCCACAAAATTCGTATTGAAATTTGTATGGAAATTTGTATCAATTTTCATACAGAGAGTGTTTTTGTGCATAGCTAAAGTATGGACATGAAAATGGTTTGTATTACGATACAAATTTTGTAGACAGTCCCTTACTTTGAGACCATTCTTTAGGATACCTTACATGCTTGAATTATTACCTGACTCTTATTTAGCACCCGCCACTTAATTAGCGCCCATATCTAGGTGACCAAAGCACAACCAGTTGATTATATTTGTTAGGCAATGATTTATTTTATATTTGCTAGCATTAGGGTGATTTTCATTTTCATGCAGTTATCCCTTTAAAATTTCTTATACCATGGAGCACCAGACATGCCAACGCTCCATATTTAGTCTCACGATTTTTCACCTCAATAACCTGGTTTCCTGATTTCTTTTGTACAATCTACTGATTTGCCACTCTTTGCCAACGAGATAAAAAACTTAACGTTGTTTGCGCCCAGCAAATTAGGCCACAAAGAAGCATGCTAAATTGCAAATGTGCCTCAAATCAAATGAACGTAGCGTGTCTCTAGGAATAAAAACGTGTTTACTGCGATTTGAGAAGATTTAAGTAAATAGTGCCAGACGCAAAAAAGTCTCTCTGTAGGAAGTCGTATGATGCGGGTACAGTGTTTCTTGGTTCTCAGGCTTGTATTGCACATTCCAGGAGAGGGACGCATCATTCACTTTTGTTAAAATGGCATATGTAGCACATTTCTAGGAGCATGAATATCAGTCAAATTTGAAATAAGTCAGGCTTCTGTATTGTTCTTTGCTTTAGTCCCAATATACTTTCTTCTGACACTATGAAAGCAAAGTTTAATAAGCGCCCACACATTTTTAGCGCACACATTTATAGGCACCCAGGGTTAAAACTGAAAAATGTTATATGCACCCAAGGTGCTTAATGGAGCATTTGCAGTAACCTTTATGCATAGCATACTGTATGCTACATATCTGCTTGCTAACTGCTTAATATCTCATCTATTAAATTTTTAGATTTAAAAAAGGACCTATGGCTTCGAAAGAGGAGGAAGCGCTTGCGCTGGCGGAACACCATCATGATGATGGCGAAGATGTTCCAGATGTTGCTGGATTAGCTGAATTTAAAGTTACCAAAGAAGCTCTTAGTGCTTTAATGAAACATAGAGGTCACGAATCAATTGATGCTGTTAATGATGAATTTGGTGGTATACATGGACTAGTAAAAGCCTTGAAAAGTTCTGCTGTAAAAGGCTTGATAGGAATACAAGATGATATTGACAATCGTGTTAAATTATTTGACAGAAATTTTATTGAACCTAAGCCACCAAAAACATTTTTAATGTTGATGTGGGAAGCATTAGAGGACACTATTTTAAGAATTTTGATAGTAGCTGCTATAATTTCATTAGTATTAGGTATGGTTATAGAAAGTGTAGAAACAGGATGGATTGAAGGTTTTGCAATTTTAGTTGCTGTAGCAATTGTGTCTCTGGTTACTGCTTTTAATGATTGGCAAAAGGAAAAACAATTTAGAGAACTGCAAAATAAAATAGATTCTGAACAAACTGCTGATGTAATTCGAGGTGGTGAAACGAAAAAACTTCAAATGGCAGAAATAGTTGTTGGTGATGTTGTTCAACTTAAATATGGTGACTTAATTCCAGCTGACGGTATTTTATTACAAAGTAATGACTTAAAAGTTGATGAGAGTTCACTAACTGGAGAATCAGATATGGTTAAGAAAAATGCTGAGAAAGATATTGCTTTGTTAGCTGGGACACATATCATGGAAGGTAGCTGCAAAATCATCATAACAGCTGTTGGTCCAAATTCTCAATCAGGTATTATTATGATATTAATGACAGGAGATGGTGAGAAACCTCAAACCCCAAAAACAGAAAATCTTCCTGCCGAAGATGGAATGGTCGATGTTGACCTTAATGATGGCAAGAATAAAGAGCCAGAAAATAAGGAAAAAGGAAAATCTATTCTTCAAAATAAATTAACAAAACTGGCTCTAACAGTTGGTTGGCTAGGTGTCGGTGCAGCAATTATTACAACATTAGTTATTATTTTGAGGTTCTGTATCGAAACGTATGGTATTGAAAAGAAAGGTTGGTCTAAAAGTCATTTGATCGACTTTTTAAATGCATTTATAGTTGGTGTTACCATTATGGTTGTTGCAATTCCTGAAGGTTTACCGTTAGCTGTTACAATTTCACTTGCATATTCTGTGAAGAAGATGTTATTAGATAATAACCTAGTTCGACATTTAGATGCCTGTGAAACAATGGGAAATGCAACTGCAATTTGCTCTGATAAAACTGGTACCTTAACGACTAATAGGATGACTGTCGTAGAAAGCTTTTTGCTTAGTGAACATTACACCGAAGTTCCCCACACAGGTGAATTGAAACCTGAATTCATTGATCAATTTTGTGAAGGAATAGCAATCAACAGTAACTATGGATCACGAATAGAGGTATTTTTTTTCTTTTTAATGCATTTTCTGGCAAAGCCTTTCCAGGAGTTTGTACCTGTAGATAATTTCTATAGATATCCACTAACTGGATACCTACAGACAGACATAAATTATTCCTATCAATTGTATTGATTATATACAGGGGTATTTCATTATTTGTTATGAGATATACATATGTTCAATTTTTTACAACTTAATGAATTTTTTCTCTCATTTTTTTATATAAAACTTCAATTCAGAGTAATATAGAGATCATAGAACATTAATATTTTAAAAGGAGCTTAAAAAACACTGGACTTTCTTGAAATAATTTTTTCTTTCTAAACAACATTCAATCTTAATAACTTTTCTTTGATATGAGAAGGGAAGGCTTCCCTTGTTTGTACCAAGCAATTCTCTCACATTAATTCTTTGAAATTACTTTATTCAAAAATTTCGTCGATATTGATGTGAAACTTAGCAAGTTTCCTTGTTTTCCCAAAATTTGTCTTTTCACACATATGGGAAAACACATGTCTTTCAACTGGAATTTTTTTTATGAACATTTCATGTTGTGATTCATGTTCATAATTGATAAACTTTCATACATACTCTATATACAAAATGTACTACTACGCCTCAATTAAATCTTTTTTTATTCATTTTTATATGCATCTTTTTGTTCATGCAAGGAAAAAGGAAATATTCCAGGTTAAAGGTTTATTTTAAGGATAAATATACAAGTTGTAAATAATTCAAAGACGTCCTATAACTTTCTATAATGACTACAAACTTTAACCAAAGGTTTAACTAAACTGTTTATTTCCTGTAATAAAGATTTTACACTGATCTCTCCTTAGAAAGGTTTGCAGTTCCTTTACTTGGGTATAAATTGCATCCACAACCTCTCCAGACCCTTTTCCATACATTTTAAGGGTCCGATTCCTTCACTTGTGTATAAATTGCATCACAACTACTCCAGACACTTTAAGGGTCCGAAAATCGGGCGCTAACTGTTGAATACTGACTACTGTCCGTATCTAAAAGAACTATAAATAGCACCATGATCGGAAACAGGACCCACATTGATGGCAGTGTCTCGAAATTGAAGTGGTTATAAATAATCGTAAATAAATAAATAAATAAAAAGACCCTTTTATGTAGAATATTCTTAAAAATACCTAGTTTTCATAGAACGTTTTTACATAGCAATTGGCTTCATTCAACTACTCAGATGCTATGTCGTCCTATTTTAGAGTAGGTTTTCTTAGAAAACTTCCTTAGGTATTAATATTCCCAGGTATTAAAAATTTAATTATTGCGAAATACTGATGTTCTTCTTTCAGGAAATTAAATACCTGCGAAATCTAATTAATCTTTTTTTCAACAATGAAAACTACAGTGGAAGTAAATGCATCGCAGGGGAGAAAATGACATTAGACAAAACTATTTAGTTTTATTTGATAAAGATTAGTTTAACAGCACTGTAATTTTCTGAGATATAGCTATTTTATGATATTTAAAAAAAAATTAAAATCTCTACTCGCTAAATTTTATACACACGAAAAATATAAATTTCGCTTAAATTTGCAAAGTTAACTATCTGCAAAATTTGTGAAATATTCCGGAAATATAAATGCCAATACTTTTAAGGCATTTTACATAAAATGGGCAATTTCTTTGTCATCATTAAACAAATAGTGTCTGATTGTTGGACCCTGCCAAATTGGATGAAAGAAAGAATTCGATCAGATTTATATTGTCCAGGATGTATAAATATTATGTCATTAAATGATTCAGCCCTCCAATATATTGTTTTTGTAGATTTAAAAACTTACAATAGTAATTTAATAGACAGAGGATTATACAAGTTAAAATATTTTCTCATTCTTAAGCTCAACTTAATACCTTAAATGTAATTTTATTGTGTAACTTCCAAAATTCACTGTTAATATATAACTTAGTTTTTTGTGGGTCACATTTATCTACCTGTAATATAAATAATCATGAATTGGTAAATTTACTAAGGGACCGTTCACAAAATTCTTATTGTAATACGCACCATTTTCATCACAGAAAAAAGTATTTTGTGCATGCTAAGTATCCACAAAAATACTCCTGCTGTATGAAAATTGATACGAATTTCCATACGAACTGCAGTTGTCATATCTTTATTGTTTTTGAGAGAATTCCAATAAAAACAATGATAACAGACGTATGGTTGTTTATTGCAAATGCTGCACAATACAGGGAAAGCCGTCTAATGGAGACTCAAAGTCATTAATTTTAATTACTTTATGTATGACAATGGGTCTCTAAAGACCCATTGTCATACATAAAGTTATTAAGAATTAAAAATAATTGTACTCCATCGTAATGCTGCACAATACAGGGACTAATCCAGGCTTTTTCAGCGAATTTTGTGGACTGTCCCTAATCAAAAAGTTAAGCCTAATAGTTGATTCACCCCAGCTAGATTAAGATTTCTGGTTTTACCCAGTCCAGTAAGTATCCTTAATTTAAAACTTTAGAAATTTAAATGACATTGTCCCAAGCTGCCTAAAGTTTACAAACCCTTAGTATGAATTTATTTAAGAAAAAAATAGTTGTATAATCGTTAATTCTTTTCACTTATTTGTGACCTCATTTGATTAGACTACAAGGTAGTTTCACAAGGTATTTTTTAACAAAGCCTTATGATCTAATTTGGATATTATGTGATATTCATTAGCTTAAAAGTAGTAATGACGTTTTAGCCCTTGCCTGATGGTAACAAAATGGTCACGCACGCTTTAAACAATCCTAAAGAAAAATTGTTCTAGATCGTTTTAAGTGTGTATGGTTGATGGTATTTTCTCATGTGTACACACAGTATGCACATAGTCACTTCTTAAAATAATACTAGGTAAATTTGTTTTGATTTATATACACTATTTGTATTAATTAAAATTAATTATATTTTCTCATTAAATTTATTCACTCTGAAATATGTATAATATGGATAAAATAGTTGTCTAGATTACGATTCTATGTTCTCTTATTCGGACCATCCACAAATGGACATTCATACATATAAATTTTTATTTAGGGACCGTCCACAAAATTCGTATCGAAATTCTTATCAATTTTCATACAGAAGGAGTATTTTAGTATGCACGAGAACACTTCTTCTTTGATGAAAATGGTTCATATTATGATACGAATTTTGTGGACGGTCCCTTAGCAGAAGTGTCTTTGTGATCTGCTTATTTTAATTGATTTCTTATATTAACTGATCCCTTATCTGGATTTGGACGGAAGACCCCTCGATTATTGCTGGACAGAGAGTAAAAAAACCCTAGGATATTGATATCTAATAATTTGATTATACAACTTGTTTTACTAGTAAATGGTTTGTTTTCCAAGGTTTAAAATGTAATATTTAGTAAATGTTCTAATTCTGGTTATGAATTTGTCTCTCCTGTTGTGTTTTACCTTATATTGGTTTTTAAATACAATAAAATATTTTCAATTTCATTTTACCCTGTTATATGTTAGGAGAAAATTATGATGTCAAATGAGGAAATTTTGTCAGCTCAATTTTGTGAATAAATTTTCCATAAGACGTTTAGAAAACAAAAAAAATCATCATAAAAAGGAAAAACTTTCAGGGGTTAATTTCCTATAGTAGAAGGCTGTTTATCTTTCTTGGTAAAATCACCTGTTGCCATTGAAAAATTTCTTTTTTGAAAGGATGTTAGATAAATAATTTATTCCAAAGCCTCTCAGTTTTTTTCTACATATGATTTCCAATCATATTTTGACCAATTATATTGTGTGAAATTTATAATAAAGACATTTGATTGAATGATATTGATGTGCCTACTTAAAGGATTTATTAATCAGCCTAAGAAATGTTCGTTTTGATTTTCATATGATATACTGTGGTAGTAAGGCAGCCTTAAAATACTACACTAAATACTAAGATTCTTATTGAGTTACTTTTTCAAACAGTTTCTATGCTAACCCTATTACAGACAGATTTTTGTATGCCAAATTTGCCACTGACTTATTAGTTTAATCTGTTAACCTGTTTGTCATCGATGTACCCTGTTTGTCATCGATGTACCTAGGGGTGTAGTAAAACGCGGATCCGGATCCGGATTGGTTTTTAGTTAGCGCCCCTCTCTAATAAATGCTCTCCCGCTTAGTTCTAATTAACGCCCACTCTTGAATAAACGTCTCTCTCCAATAAATGCCCAGTTAAAAGTTGAAAAACTAATAAACACCCCTCTCTATTAAACGCCCCGGTGTTTATTAGTACAGATATAAAACAAGTCATGATCAAATCTACACTCTCTGATTCGAATGAAATGCAATGGTCTTTGACGAAGATGAAGAAGAAGACAACTTCATTGACAGTTTAAAACAGTTGAATGTAAAAATATCTTGTTGTAAAATCAATTAAACGCCCCCCAAATAAGTGCCTCTCTCCGATAAACGCCCAGTCAAAAAGTTGAAAAATGTGATTAACGCCAATGAGAGAGCATTTACGATAAGGGCAAAATAGATACCCAGCCTAACTTTTAGATCAACATCGTTCCCAGGCCTCACCTAACCTTGAAGTGGTGTATCTCTTTTTGATCATGTCCTCGTCATAATACATAATCAAAAACAAACTCGATCCCAGCACCTTCGTCGTCAAAGATCATCAAAAAATGATAAAGGGCTCTGGGGTCGAGGTTGAATAAAAAAGATAAACAGCCTGGGGTTCGAGGTCTGGCATCTCCACTATATCGCAGCGCAACCTCGATCCCAGGGCATTTTGTATCTTTATGATTCTAATCAGAAAGGTACAAAATGCCCTGGGATCGAGGTTGACCGCAGCGTGCTCCTTTCACAAACATTTTACACAAGTTTGTTGTGGTTACTAAGCACAAAAGGAACACGTTCCACGGTATAATACCTGGCAAAGTTTTCATTGTACGATACCTTACCAGGGCCATTTTAAAAGTATAATAAAAATAGCGGAGAGGCCCTGAGAACGAGGTTGCCTATTGTTTCTTTTCGTTTACACAGGTGAGACAGAGATATGTAAATAAAAAGGGTGCATATCTCTGGGTGAGATATGCTTAAGGATAAGGAACAGTAACTTATTAAAGTAGCCTTACTTTATTTTTCTTCAGTCCTTGAATGTTGTTCTGTCAACCTTGTTCACAGAGTTAAAAAAGTGAAAGACCTTGGGGGGACGAACCAGCAAGAGGCTTGTGTAAGAAATTATTGTTACTTTCTAAAACGATATAGCAAGTCATCTGAAGCACCGTGATTTAATAAAACTCACGATATGGCATATGTTAACTTTTGAGAAGGCTCTGGTGACAACGTTGAGAAAATATATCTAATAAACGGGATAATTAGAGAGGGGCGTTAATTAAAAATTAAAAATCCGGATCCGGCAATCCGGATCCGGCAATCCAAATCCACGTTTTACTACATCCCATGTACCCACCTATTTTATTATAAAAAAAACTGAATTATAATTTATTTTTGAATTGGGTAACTTCTTCACTAACATAAATAATTACTTATAAACCAATTACCATTCTTAATTCAAAAGAAGCGTCTTAGGGCATACTGTACTTTTCAAAAAACGTTTTATGTTAAAGCATGTATAAACAGACACGGTGCCACAAGCTGAAAAGTGGGGAGGGTGACTAACAACTCAATGATGCTAAAAATCAATGATATCAATAAAATTTTTTATAAATTAGCTAAAAAGTGGCTAAAAAAAAGCCAGCTTCCACTGCGACTCTGTGCCTGGTAAAGGTGTCATTAATTTCCTGTGTACCTATGTGAATTGTTAACAAAATTATACTTATCACTAATCCTACCATTTTTAACTCAGAATAATTGAGCCAGATTTTACGTTTCAATGTTGTTAAATAACAAAATTTTCATTTTCACAGATCTATGTTAACTTAAATTCTTGTGAATTTCTGTTGCATCAAAAAGCATGTTAACAAGTAACAGGTCTCTGGACGGTTTCTTTGGTTTCTTATTCGCTTAGTTCTCTCTCAAATAAAACCACTGCCACCTTAATTCCTGGAAAAAAGTATGTAATTATGGAAACTTCCTGGATGGAAAATTTATTTCAACTTGCTGTGGGAACCCTCTTTCAGTTTAATTTAATTGTCTCCAGCTCCTCCCACTTCAGATATACTGAACTGCTGCTGAATACACTGCTGAGTTAGAAAATCAATCATATTATGTATTTATGTTTTTGTTTATATATCCTGCCACTATTCTCTTGATTGCGTAGCATACAAATTTATAGCTGACTTTTTTGTTTTATTTATTTAGCCTGCAATAGATGGTCAAGGTCTTCCACGTCAGCTTGGTAATAAAACTGAGTGTGCCCTTCTGGGATTTGTATTGGAACTTGGAGAAACTTATCAAGCCTACCGTGATGCTAATCCAGAAGAACAATTCGTTCATGTTTATACCTTCAATTCGTCAAGAAAATCTATGTCAACAGCTATTCGTAAAGAGAATGGTGACTATCGCTTATATTCGAAAGGTGCATCAGAGATCGTTCTTCACAGATGTACACAAATTCTTGGTCAGGATGGTGAACCAAAACCTTTCAATAACGAAGATGCTCATAACTTAGTTAATACTATCATTGAACCAATGGCATCTAATGGTTTGCGAACCATTTGCTTAGCATATAGAGATTTTCCGGCGGACCAAGGTATGTCTCCTGTAAAGATAGGATTTAGCTGACGTTAATCTTGAATGCTCCCGGAACCTTTTGTAGGGCTTCTCCATATTAGCTTAGAATCTGGCAGTGTTCTGTGCTAGTGTAGAACCATTGGGATCTCTAGTAACAGTTATCCAAGTCAGTCCAGAATCTAGAAGGCTTGAGGAACACTGTGGTGCTGTCCTGAACACTTTTAAGAAAAAACCTTGTAATTTCATAAATTGCTGCAATCACAGAAGATGGTACAACCAAAATGTGGCCAGATTGTACAAAATTGTATATAAATAAAAGTCTCAACAGGGATTATTTAGCTGCATAAGAGAGGGTTAAAATAAATTTACTCAAAGCCAATAAAGAATGTTAATTTTTTAAACTACATTTAATTGTTTTGTATTTTTGTGGGAACATTTTGATCATGATGTAAGTTGTAATAAACGTTGACATTAAATCATCTAAATTTAATACTTCATGATGCCCAAAAATGTTTACACATACTTTAACAAACTTGCAGCATGTGCTGCAGGATTGTTAAGGTGTGTGTGACCGTTTTACAACATTATGAAGTAAAGGGTTTAGCTTAGTCTAATCATGTTGCATTTGATATTTTTACAAACTTCAATGACGTGTTCTGTAAAAGTCGACAGCTTATATTGAGTTAGATATAAGAGGTAGTTAAAATATGATGTGGTCTATTTGTTTCAGTTAGAGTTATCCAACAAATAAGTTTTACAGTTTTTTTATTAGATGATAGGAAAATCTGTCTAGAACAATTGTTAAAAAATATTTAACACTATTGTCTAAACACAACTACAAAATAATTACAGCTTGATACAGGGGACTCTCTATACAGTAAAACTTCTAATAACTTCTCCGGGGCGTTTATTAAATTTTTCGACTATTATCCCTGCTTAAAAATAAATATTTATACTTTTGACTAAATCGAAATTTCTAAATTTGAGCTGCGAGCTCTTTAAAACAGTAGTGTTTAACCATGTGAACCTAAAGAAAAATCGCCTAAAATGTACTCTATTTTTAACTTGATATAATATTTGTCAAAATAACTTATTTTGAGTTATAAGTTATTTTTTCTAATAGATGTCATTTTTGCACAAATTTTCTGGGGCCCTCATTAGAGGGAGGCGCTTATCAATTACTTTGAATTTTTAAAGGGGGGGGGGGGCTTATTAGAGGGAGGCACTTATTAAAGGGGGGGGGGGGCTTAATAGAAGTTTTACCGTAATTGAATTCCCATAATTCGAACAACTCCATAATTTGAACACATGGCACCATGAAGTTTCCTTAACTCATATATATTTCACTTTCCTTACCTTGAACTGATTTTCCTTTTCCCTCTGCAACTTTCTCTCTGCAACTTTCTCTCTACAATTCGAAAAACGCAAAACAGTTCAAAAAGTTTTTTTTTTTTTACAAAACTAGAAGACCTGATTCTCATTATTATTCGTTCATACTGAGGGCATAAGGTATAATTCTGAAACATGTTGAATGGAAGTTGTGCCAAATCATTTCGAGTTTGAGAAATGAGCCCCAAATAAAGAAGTTGTGGAATGCTTTGGTATTCCTAAGAATGCCCTTTTAACATGGCAGAAGAACAAAACTAGAATAAACGTGCTAACCAGAAACAGAAAGCCTTACTTAAATGGTTTACAGTAATGAAAATCGAAAATGTTCTGCGATCAGCTGGCCATATGTAAGTCAAACGTTTTCACACTTCTAAAGGATGGTTACGAAAATGGACACCTTCCAAATGCCTTCTAAAGTATTTTTTTGAGAAAATTCTTCAAAACTAAGCCCAACTTTCTACAATTCGAACACTCCATACTTCGAACAAACATTTCTTCCCTGTGAGAGTTCGAATTATAGAGTTTACTGTACTTATCTTTTATCTAAATCTAAAAAGAAGTGTCTTTAATTAAGTATGTACAAAGACACTTCTTCTCCTTATAGATGAAAATGACACGAATTGTTTTGAAACGGATCCTAAAGTTGTATAATTGTCCATATCGCAATTCGTCCCCATTAAATTACACATGTTAATAAATGACGTCAGCATATCTTACGTCTTGCTTCAAATGTTGTTACGAACAGTTATTTTACAATTACACTTTTAGTTACCAAATGTAAAAGTTTTCTGCTGTTGCGACAGTACAGTTAGAAAGAAAAAAAACTTATTTGTTTTAGAAAGAAAAAAAACAACTTATTTTCACCAACTACCCTAAGTACTTTGAAAAATAGTGCTACATAATGCTGAAAGTGACACAATTTATCCAAGATATTTTCTATTACCCCATGCCCACAAGTACCGATTGAAATTAGATTTCGTCTCAAAAATTTGCTTTAAGTCACTTCACAAATCGCTTCATTTTCACCTCATATAAAGTGTTATTGTGCATACAAGGTTATTATTAAAGCGAATTATTGAGACGAACTAGATTTAGATTACTCATTGTATTTGCTGTCAAATAAACCAGGAGTGTAGAACATCTCTGAATAAACCAAATGTTAAGCATGGTTAATTATTTACTTTTCAGGTGAGCCTGACTGGGAGAATGAAATAGCTTGCATAACGCAGTTGACTTGTATGGGAATAGTAGGAATTGAAGATCCTGTTCGTAAGGAGGTACTGTCTCAAAATAAAATTCAATTCATTCCTGTCAATTTTCATAAAGAGAAAAAACTCTTTTAAACCTATACAACGATGTCACTTTCCTGAGAATTCCGGATTATTTTATTCCAGATTTCACAATTATCTGAATTTCCGGATTTTATCGTTGTGAACGTTGGGAGAAAAGATGAGTAGATTATTATAACAATAAACCATTATATCTGATCTATGCAACTGAAATATCGGAAATGTGATGTGTCCAATCAAGAGTATTAGTCTGGCTAGGGGTTCTCCTCGAAAACCATAAAGGAAATACTTTGATTTTCACCTCGGGGGAAGTGTCCCTCTCATAACCCTCAAATTTTTCCGGATTTTTTGAAAACCCCATGTTATAGCATCCTTGGCGTCCTTGCTATATCGATTTTGGAATTTTTGGCTATTTTTTGGAAAATTCGCATGGAAATTCGTATTATTTTGATGAAATTGGTGCGATTTTTCATACGAATTTTGTGGCTGGGTCCTTTGGGTTGTAGGGTCATTTCTTATATTTCCGTAAAAGGAAAGCATATGTACAATTTCTATGCCTACCGTACTTACTTGAATGAGCGACTCCCTCGAAATGAGTGCCCCCTTTTTGAGAAAAAATACAGAAACACTGTCAACAGAAAAGAAAATCAGTGTTTTATGACTGTTCGTAAGTATAAACATCAATGTCTACGTCCTCTTTGGTGTTTACCAATATTCACTAAATATAATTTTTGCTGTATTACGTAATTTCCGATATTTTTTCCAATGAACGCTCCTTTTCAGGAGTAGGAGGGAAATATATAGTCCAGTCTTTTCTCTTTCGGATGAAATATATAGTTGAGTCTACTCTCCTTTTGAATGAAATTCATATGAATGAAACATACTTATTAAACAAACTTCACCGTACAAACAGACCTCGTAATTTCTGTAAGAATTTATCTGAAAAAATTCACTTTAATTTGCTTCACAAATCTTTTCATGTTCATCTCAGTAGAAGTTTCATTGTGTATACAAAGTTAAGTATTCACAAATACACTTCTTCTCAACGAAAATTCATCAAGGGAATTTATTAAGTAAAACGGTTCCTAAGAATCTACTGAAATTCAAACAAATAACATTGCTTCAAATTCAGTGTATTCTTTCGTTTGAACAATAGGCCTTGGGGCCCATCCACAAAATTCATATCAATTTTCATACAGAAGGAGTGTCTTTGTCAGAGACGTATCCTGAGTTTTTTGGGCAGTCCGTTTAGTGGCACAAAGTGGCACAAAACCCTATTTCACAGTAAATATATGCCTCTTAAACAGTCTATTTTCTACATCAGTTTCCTTTATGATATCGGTGCCCAAACCTGTTTACCTGTCTCCCAAAACGCCTGGATGCGTCGCTGTTTGTGCATACTGCATAAAGTTCTGTGATGAAAATGGTACAATTTACGATACGAATTTTGTGGACAGTCCCTTAACAAATAATGACTCAAAATGCTTATAAACATGAACTGTTAAAAAAAGGTAACTCACAATTAAACCTAAATGTGTGCATTTTTGCTCTAATCTAGGTACCAGGCGCCATTCTTCAATGTCAAAAAGCTGGCATTACTGTACGCATGGTGACTGGTGACAATGTTAACACGGCTCGTTCAATTGCTATAAAATGTGGTATTCTTGAACCAAATTCAGATTTCTTGGTTATTGAGGGAAAAGACTTTAATACAAAGATTAGAGATGAACGTGGAAACGTATGTACTTTTGTCCATATTTACTATGACTAAAATCCTTTCATTATCACTAAAGGCCCGAGAAAACTATAACTACATTGTCTGATGCTCCATGCTACAAAGTCCGATGCTTATGTCCGATTTTGTAGCATTCGTTTAGCCACGTAATCGATTTCTTGCCTTTCTAAACAAAATTCGAATGTGAAAGCATTAGAACAAGGATTTGATTCATTTGTAGCATGCTACATTATAAAATATAAAATATGTTTGATATTGTAGCATGTAGCATGCTACATGAAAATTTGTAGTATGTAGCATAAAAAGTAGTGGCTAAAAGAGTCCAATGCTGTAGCATCCGACTTGGTAGCATGCATTTGCCCTGGTCTTTAGTCTTTAATTGCATTAAGTATTGCACAAAGACACTTGAATTACGGTACATTATTATTACTGATAATTATAAAGGATATAACAAGAAGCTTCTACATTTTATTGACTGATATTTTGGCCTCACTTTCCAACGACCAATTTCAAAGTGATTACTGATAATCTTTTCAGGCCCCAAAAATTATGTATGACGATCTCTGCAGTGCTGGTGTGGTAAAAAAGAGTATATTTTTTTACCTATTACATAGAGTGTATTATTGATTAATGTATTCCTCTGTTTGAAATGTAGATTGTTCAAGAAAAGATTGATGAACTTTGGCCGAAGATTAGAGTTATGGCTCGTTCATCACCTGAAGATAAATATGTTTTGGTAAAAGGTATCATTGAAAGTAAACTGACTAACGATCGTGAAGTTGTTGCTGTAACAGGAGATGGTACAAATGATGGACCTGCTCTCAAGACTGCAGATGTTGGTTTTGCTATGGTTAGTTATTGAGAGACTGTCCACAAAGTTCATTATCTTAAATTGTGCTATTTTCATTAAAGAAGAAGTGTCTTTGTGCATACTTTGCAGGACACTCCTTCGGAATGAAAATTGATACGAATTTCCATACGAATGTTGTTCTTAATTTGATCATGTCATTTCACTTGTGAGATTTGGAAAGGAAATTGACTCAATTGAAGTAATTTAAGTCTTAAAAATACCTAGTTTTCGAAGAAACATAAATAACAAAAACGTACAAATGGCTGACTTTTGTCACCTTTTGATTACATATATACTGCCATACAATGGAGCATGAAGTGTGTGGACCATTTTAAATGATGACTATTATTGATTCTTAATTCTTTAATTAACCGTCTCAAAAAATCGCTTTATAAATCCGCTTCACTGCTGTCAATTTTCACCTCAGATGAAGTGTTATTGTGCATACAAATTATGCACATTAACACTTCATCTGAGGTGAAAATTAAGCGATTTGTGAAGCAAATTAAGGCGAAATTTCGAGACGAACCCATAATGAACAGTGTTTAAAATTGGCCACAGGTACTTAAAACAATAACCTTAAATTTTAGATTCTATAAGAAAGGGTTAAACAAACTTTTGGAAAGATACCAAGTATATTTTTGAAAAATGTTTCTGTAATAAATAACTAAACACAGGGTCTAATCTAGAATAGGAGGACAGCTTCCGATCAGTTTAATAAGGGCAATATTTATGCTAAAATAACCCTAAAAATACCTAGTTTTCAAAGAAAACGGTCGGTATTTTTAGACTATTTTACATAAAAGGGGCACTTTCACCATTATTCAAAATTTAATGGACAGCGTCAGATTGGTGGACGCTCTATAGGCAATGCCTAGATTAGTCTCTAACACATGTATTTATCTTTTTGTTTAGGGAATTCAAGGTACTGAAGTTGCCAAAGAAGCATCCGATATTATATTGACTGATGATAACTTTAGAAGTATTGTTATGGCCGTAATGTGGGGTAGAAATGTGTATGACAGTATATCAAAGTTTATCCAGTTTCAACTGACTGTTAACTTAGTTGCCATTTTAGTTGCTGTTATTGGCGCTATTGCTTTTAAAGTAAGTTCCTAGTGAAATGGTGTCAATTTTAGGGTTAATGTGTAGTTTTGCCAGGCAATCCTTCAGAAAAATTTTCTGCAAGTCTTTACCTTTCAATGAACCATGCACACTAAATGTTCACACTAACTAAAACAACTTATTTAAGTATGTGTGACCTTTTTTGGATAAAATGCATTTAGAATGCTGTAATAAATACACGAAGCTTTTACATCTTCTTCGTTTTCTGGATCATCAATAAAAATTACAAAACCATCTTCAAGTTCCAATATTTCAGTCGATGATTCCTTCGGCCCCCAATTCTGGTGCTTCTGTTGGCTCTGATGGACTGTAGGAATGATTTTAGGATTGTAGGAATGATTTTATGAACATGGGAACACTATTTATCACAGTTTACCGCCTTTTTATGTTCCCTACGATGGCGTCCGAAATTCTTAAGCATTTGTTCGAAACAAAGGTCAAAAGTCGTCCGAAATTATTTTGTCCGAAAATACTTTGTCCGAATTTTTTGGGTCCGAATTTAATGTAACACCAATATCTATAAAAAGCCACTTCGCTGTGATAAACGTACAGTATGGTATTATACTAAGAAATATTCAAGATGTAACCTTTCTTTTCTCTGTCTTTGGTTCCTGGCAATGTTTATATGTTGTAATCATGTAAGTATTTTTCTTAGCAAAGTCCTTTGACTGCTACCCAACTGTTATGGGTGAACTTGATCATGGATTCCTTTGCATCACTTGCTCTTGCCACTGAACAACCAACACGGGAACTACTAGAACGAAAACCTTATGGAAGAATGAAACCTTTAATTTCGAGATCAATGTTACGTTTTATCCTGGGTCATGGTATATATCAATTGATTGTAATGCTGGTTCTTTGCTTCTATGGACACAAATTATTTGACATTGAATATGGTTTTGGGCGCGGACATTATGCTGATCCTACACAACATTTGACTATCATGTTTAACACATTTGTACTGATGCAAGTATTCAATGAAATCAATGCAAGGAAATGTCATGGTGAACGAAATGTCTTTTCTAATATTTTTACTAACATCTTCTTTCCAGTAATTGTTTTTGGAACATTAGTAGTTCAGGTAGGTGGTCTTTGCGCATACTTAGTTTGCCCAATAATATTTTTTTATGAGATGAAAATTGTACGATTTGCGATACGAATTTTGAGAACAATCACTGTTGAATTCATTTTGACGTCATACTCATATGGACTTGGAAACCGATTTAAATATTATTACTTTGCCCTAAGGGTTCGTCTCAAAAATTCGCTTAAATTCACTTCACAAATCGCTTCATTTTCACCTCTGGTGAAGTGTTATTGTGCATACAAAGTATGCACAATAACACTTCATCTGAGATGAAAATTGACAGGAATGAAACGAATT
>JAUCNQ010111235.1:0-11646 GCA_032352715.1 Bougainvillia muscus | reverse complement strand
ATTGTAATGCATAAATTAAGCGCCCACCCCCCCCCCCCCAAAAAAAAAAAAAGAAAAGAGTAAGTGCATGTCCAAAAATGGAAAAAACGTAAGCCTAAGGATAAGTAAATACGAAAGAATTTATTCAGACATAAACAACAGAAAAGAGATTAAAAATAAACGCCTGGAACAGTTGATGCCAGCACAATAATATTTTAAGTGGTGTACAATTCTTTATCGAAAAAAATATTTTTAGTGAGTGAGTCTTATGTATTAACACTTTAATAGTAAGCGCGATCTTAAAGTAAGTCCAATCCGTGTATAAGCGCCCCCAGAAGCTACTAATGGCCATTAAAAAAGTTTTCCACCCGTTACGTCAGAATTAACTTGGTTGGGTAAACTGCACACAAATATATTTCTAAGAGTGGCCTAATTTACTTTTTGTCAGCAAGCGTTCTTTTACTTTTAATTTCATTTGGGGAAACCTTTTTATATGACGATCAAAGTTTTATAAGATGTCTAAGCTATATGTTTTACAGATCCTAATCCAGGTCATCGAATGCTACCCCTTGAACAATGATGACGAAAGTACCTCCTATTCATTCCAAATAATATTAAAAATAGATAGTTTTCATAGAAATGCTTAGACAATGTCAGGGTCTAATCTAGAATATTAGGGTTGCATCAGATCTGTTAATAAAGACAATATTTAATCAAAATAACCCCCAAAATACCTTTTAGGACTATTTTACATAAAAGAGGCACTTTGACAATCACAATTGTCAAAGGGGCAGTGTCAAATTTGCGGATGCTTAAAAGGCCTAGATTATTCCCTGGCTGCCTACCTTTTCAAGATTGGAAACTGTCTTACAAATTTATTTTGTAGAAGTCTCGTTCTAAATTCTTCTAAGTTGTTGATTATTCTGCTAGGGACCATCTACAAAATTCGAAGAGAAATTTGCATCAATTTTTAATTAGAACAGTGTCTTTAGGCGTACTTAGTAAAAAAATGATACGATTTGTGATAGAATTCTACCAAAGATACATGATGTGTTTTTTTATAATATTTTAGATTGGAAAACCTGAAGAAGCTACTGAAGTCTTTGTCAAGATGCATCAAACTAATTTTGGTCGGTCTGTTCCAATTCCAAAAGAGGTATTGTGCTAAATAAATAATTTTAGGGAAAATACCTTTTGATAATGATAGCATGCAACAACAGCTGTATTCAACATACTGACCCTAAGACGTTTAAGGGTCCACCAATGGGTGTACCGTGTATTATAGGATGTTTAAGCCTGTTTTAGTGGACATTGCCCTCCTATGCTAGATTAGACCCCGACATAACTCTATATATACAAGGAATTACCGCGGCACATTAATTTGAAAAAGTTGTTAATTAAAACCATGTAATTTGCATAAATCCCAAGAATCGCCGAACGGTTATTTAATGTAATCTCCCGTAATTGTGTGACAATTAAAAACTAAATTCTCAATTTTGTTAAGCAAACATCTTAAAGTATAAAATGTTAAGTATTTCGAATGATAAAATTGGCCATTCAGCAGAAAAATTGAAATTAAACACTTCCAACTGAATTGCATAAATGAGTGTTAATTAATATTTGAAGGCTCTTAATTAGATTGCACTTTAGAAGTTAACTAAGTTACTCGCGCTAACTAGTGATCTCGTAAATTTTCGCCACGTTGAAATAGTACCCACATTAATTCCGTGTAATAAGGTAGTTATGTTGAATACAGCTGCTTTTATAGATGCAAGATTTCAAGATGCAGTAGTGGCACAGTAGTAACACATTCAGCTCATAAACAAGGGACTCAAATCCAGGCTGATAATCTTCTCAGATTGCCATTTGAAACTTAGGAACTGTTCACAATATTCCTATTCTAATACAAACCATTTTCATTACAGAAGAAGCGGAAAGATACTCCTTCTGTATGAAAATGGATACAAATTTCTATCAGAATTTTGTGGACGGTCTTTTACAGGATTGCCACCAAATCAGGGAAATCAGGAAAATCATGGGAAATCAGGAAAATCAGGGATTATCAGGGAATTTGAAAGTGAATCAGGGAAAATCAGGGATAAAGACAAAAAATCACTAGAAATCAGGGAATTCAAAATGCTTAATCCATTTCCTTTTTATAATTGCATGTGAAGAAATGCAAGTTCTGGAGAGTTAAAAATCTAAAACATTTCCCTTGTCGCCAACCGACTCAGTTAATCACTAAATCTCAAGACACGCACCTCAAACTCCAACTTCAGATCAGTTCCGCTGACCATGCTGTTGTCAATGAAGAACTTTATTCAGGCCAATTTAAACCATTTTTCAAAGAACCTTGCAGTCGTGGAATCAGGGAATATCAGGGAAAAAGTGTTATTTTTTGTGGCAAAATATCAGGGAATATGTTCTTTGATTTTGGGTGGCAACCCTGTTTTACCTTGAGTTGAATATTTTGAAAATGATGTGAGTGAAACAAATCTTTGACAGCCTGAATTTGAAAATGAAAAAAAAATGATAATATGAAAAACCTTTGGAATTATCTTTATATATTATGTAAAACCCTTAAGAATTAGGGTTTGTCTCAAGATTGCACATCATTCCTATTAATTTTCATCTTAGATGAAGTGTTATTGTTCATACTTTGTATGCGCAACAACCCTTCATCTGAGGTGAAAATGGAGTGATTTGTGAAGCTAATTTAAGCGAATTTTTGAGATGAACGCTTATGTATTGAAACATTGAGAGCTTTTGTTTCCTAATGTGTTAAAAGTCACGATTTAGATTCCGAGCAGATTCTCTGGCAGATCCAGAGGCTTTTTGTAAGAAATCACAAAAGGGAGGAGATGCTCGGAATCCAAAGTTGTTGATGGACTGTATAAAGTAATTATAACAACAGTCTTAAAACAATTTGTCTTCTCGAGTATTTGACCTAGAAAAGTGCTCACCTAAATATAAACTTGTTTTAATAGATTACTGAGTATTCGGAAGCATATCTTCAATCCAAAAGTACCAGTCTCAATGACCCAGATGACACATACATCGAAGATCCTCAAATGTGCCAATTTTCTAATTGGTTTGCAAATATAATGTTTACGATAAAAAAGGTATGCAAGGGACCGTCAACAAAATTCGTATCAATTTTGATACTCCTTTTTTTGTGAGGAAAATGGGATGAGAATTTTGTAAACGTTTCGTTGCTTGACTCTTTCCACAATTTTTTTCCTTTCTTTTTCTTTCTTTTTTATGTTTCTTGTAAATTTTAAATTTTTTATAGCACTATTGATATGGTGAAATATACTTACTTAGTTAGAATATACGTGTTTCAGTACAAATATTTTAGTGGTAAAACTGAATGAGTTTCATTATGAATATTCTATTAAAGTTGTTAGATTGAAAATGGTACTATATTTTATATGGTGCATGTGGTGTAATTTGTGTTATCCCTATCTAATTTCATTCAGAAGAAGTGTCTTTGTGCTACTTTGTATGCACAATTACCATTCAACTTAAAAATAAAATCTTATGTTATATTTTTAGGTTCTTATTTCTACGAAAGGAATGTTTATAGATTATCCACGTCCTACTTGGATTTTAGTTTTTGTTTGGTTGACGTTATCTTTTGGGTATGTAGAATCACTTGCAGTTTTGATATTTAGAATTCCTAGATTATTTGGTCTCACAATAATTTGAAATATTTTGTAAAGCAAAGTTTTAATTCGTTTCATAATTCGCTTCATTTTCATCTAAGATGAAAATGAAGCGAATTATGAAGCGAATTTAAGCGAATTTAAGCGAATTTTTCAGACGGACCCTTAGGAACCATCTCAAAAATTCGCTTTATGAATTCGCTTCATTCCTGTCAATTTTCATCTCACATGAAGTAGTGTTATTGTGCATACTTAGTATGCACAATAACACTTCATCTGATGTGAAAATGAAACGATTTGTGAAGCGAATTAAAACGAATATTTGAGACGAACCCATATATAACTTTTCAGAACTTTCAGACAATTAATAAATGCCATACATATATATTACTAATATTTTTTGCATGTTAGAGGGGATTTGAATCCACTATAAATACAGGATTCAGAGTAGACCTGGGAAACCTGGAAAAATCAGGAAAATTTTCTTAAAAGTTCTATGTGTCAGGGAAAAGTCAGAGAAAACTAAATCATGTGTCTGAAAAGAATTATTTTAATTGACCAAAAGTAAAGCCATTGCATCACTAATAATTCCCCATGCCAGAAATTCGACATTAAGAACACCAGTCCTTCCTCACTTTATACACTGCTCCACCATATTTGCTCAAAGTGTAATAATGACCTTTTATAAATTACGTTTCAGATAGTTTTATAATAGGAGTTGTTGAGTCAATCAGAAAAGCAGAGGTACAATCTGATTTCTATTATTATTCCATCCCAGGAAATTCAAAGAAAAACAGGAACTTAAACATTTAGAGGCGAGCATACTATTTAACTGAGATTGTCAATCAAGCCAAGCATAATCTACCCGTGTATTGGTTATTGACTGTAATTTGGAATTGTCAAAAACGTATGCCCAGTCTAGGGTTTCAGGCTCGGGAGCAGTGGTGTTTGACTTTATAGCTTTCTTTTTCGCTAATAAATATTCTTTTGGTACATTCTTTCGTTTGAAGCCATGCCAGATAGTTTCCAGCTTTCTCAGTTCACTGCCAGATAGATCCCAGGATTGTGCGCGGTACAGTAGTCTGCTGCGTACACATGCTTCTAGAATTTTAATTCAAGTAGACATACTTATTCTCTTGCCGGTAAGGACGTGCTTTAGCTCATTCCACTTTTGATAGGCTGATGAAATGCAGAAAGTTATATAGTAAGAGGGATCTTCATCATTGTTAGTGACCATATGACCAAGGTATTTAAAGGTGCGTACATTCTTAAGTGCTACACCTCCAATACAAATTAGCGATGGTTTAGTTTTGATTTCTTCGAGAACATTTTTAAACCAAACCGAGTAAAAGTATGCAAGCTCGTCTACGTTGGTACACAGAACAATGTCATCAGTGTATAGTATCGTTCTGAGGTGTTGAACTATACTCAGGCTATGGATACCATTTGTGCTCTGGTGGAACAATGGCCTGGAATTAGTTATGAGTACGGAAGTCCAGTGCTGAGGAATTTCTGGAGTACCTCGTGTTCGGCGCATCTTAGAACGAAATCCAAATATATATTAAATAATACAGGTGATTCAAGACCACCTTGTCTGCATCCGGTAAATGTTTTGCAGAATACTTTAGAACCTTTGATTGCAGCTGATATACCTGTGTAAAATACTTTTAAAATGTTAACCAAAATTGGTGACTTTGCGGATATCTAAAATCTTAAATAGCATATCTCGATTTATCTCGATTCAGCTTTTAGATCAATGAAACACAAGAAAAGCGGTTTAGAGGATAAGTTAATTGAGTTCTGAAGAATAAAAATAGCATCTGTTGTTGATCGATTGGACCTAAAACCAAATTTGCAATTAGAAATGATGTTTTCATATGTATTTCTAATTCTCGACATTACTATTGCAATCAGTATTTTTGAGCAAGTAGACATGATGGAAAGACCTCTAATAGTTTGCAGCGTCACTCCGAGATCCCTTGTTTTTTAAAAAGACATATGATCGAAGAGATCAGCCACGATGACGGTGCCATAAAGGTTTTCCAAATGGTGGTAAGAAGAAGCATTAAACAAACCATGAATCGGTTTGAATTGTTATATTTTATTATTATTATTAATATATTATTGTTATATTTTACCTCTTCTCTATATATTTTGTCTGTCCCTTGGCATTTCCCATTTTTAAATTGTTTCCGAGCATCCTGAACCTCTGACATAGTTGGAATATCAGAATTTATATGAATGTTTTCTGTTGGTAAAATATGTGGGTAGTTTTCAGGATTTATCACTTCAGGTTGTATTTCGATTGGTTTATCTTTTAGATGATCTTTAAAAAATTCTATTAACTTTTCTGAAGAGATAAGATCAGTTTCGGAATGGTTAGTCATGGTATACGTTTTACAAAGGCGAAATTCTTCTTCGATGTTTCTAGCTTCTTTGGCAGTATTGATGTTATTAGCCAATTTTGAATAGTAATCATTTTTTAGTTTAGTTCTTAATTTTTTTAATGGCAGTTCCAAGTTCCTGAAGGATGCTTTGATCACTACAGTCTCAACGTTTTTGCAAAAGAGACAAAAATTCGTCATTTGTCCAAGGGCATTTACGAGAAGATTGAAGAATTTTCGGGATTTCTGATTCACTGGCTGGAATAATAGATTCCCTGAAAAAATTATCAAAAGTATCTAATTCATTTAAACTGGGTTCTTTGATTATAATTTTGTCAAGTTTTTTTGAAAAATTATTATAGATTATTGTATCATTCCTGAAAGTGGAAATATCTTTGAAGGGTTTAGAAGGTTTAGAAAGTTTACTGTAGAAGTCTCTGAAAAAAACACTTTTCGATTACGTTTCGATGGAAAGGAACAAGTTATTGCTAGAAGACGTTTGTTGGTTTCAAAAGGAACAGTGGCTTTTCGATATACCCGACAATTAGAGCCAAGCGTTTTCAGGTGCCATTCTGCTAGGATATAGTCAACTCTTTAGTGAAGCCAGTTGGAGAGTACCATGTATGACGATGTATTTTCTTAGATTGGTACAAAGAGTTCATAATATAGAATTTGCATTCTTCAGATAAACTAAGAAGTCTCGTTCCATTGTCGTTTGTCTTAAGATTATCGTTATTGGAGCCAAGGCAGGACCAAGAGCCGAATGAATCGCAACCAATGGTCGCATTCATGTCTGCCCCTATCAGGACTTTAAAACATGGGTGCTCCTTTTTTACTTTTCGAATTGCCTTTAGAAGAGTGCTAAAAAGTGTTTCTTTGGTGGAGTCAGCATATTGCTCTGTAGGAGCATAAGCACAAAATGCTGATATTTTGATGCCATGAAGAACAATACAGGCCAATCTGGCGAAAGTGCTATGCCTACTCCAGCACTAGCCTTACATTTCAAACCTGAGTTAATAAAAGTCCACCCATCTAATTCAGAGTCTTCTTAAAAAAGGTGTTGTGACCTATGATGTTGGTTTCTTGAAAAAAGCTGATATTTTGTTTAAGTAATTTGCACTGGGATATACATTATGCAAGTTTTAAGGGATCTTCATGGTTGTACTGTTAATATATCCTATGAAGATATTGTGATGTTTTTTGGTGTTTTGAGTTCGGTACCCTTTACGTGTAGACCACCTGAAAGAGGTTACTTCACTATAATGATGGCCTATTTTTCGAGCTCAGCCTGGCCGCGTACTGAGGGACGCGATCCTTGTTAACCCGCGTGACGATCGATGCGGTATTGTGAGGTGTATGTTGTCATTTTCATATGCTTGGTGCTATTTTCCCATAACTATTGATGATTAGTATTTTTATCTTTGAATCCTCTGAATGATCTCTGGTTCTATTATTTGAAATTTACATCTCCACTTACAGTATATCCAAACTTTAAAATGTGATCTGAAGACCTGATGATGCTGGAAGTATACAACCATTGAAGCATAAATTAACTTAATTATGGATTAATCTATTTATACCGTTAAGATTTAAATAAGCATCCTGGGCGTTTATCAAAGTTTTTAATTTTTACCCTGGGCGCTTATTCGAGACTGGTGCTTCGGGCGCTTATTAAATTTATCAGAATATTGACCGATGACGATTCGCTTTTTTGAAACATTAGAACTTAAACACAAAAAGAAAGGACTGCATAGGAAATTTCCTGTATAGTAGAGTAATAGATAATCATGAAAAAAACGCTTCGACATTCTTTTCTGTGTACATATACTCATTATTCCAAATAAGTGCCCATGTTGCATGATATATTGCTCGTTATTCGAATAAGCGCCCCCTTTTGAGGGGTTGGCGCTTATTGGAGATCGGTGCTTAAAAGAGGCTGGCGCTTATTTCAAATTGTGATTTCGTCGAAAGGGGTGGTTAAAAGAAGCTGGGCGCTTATTCGAATCTTTACGGTACTCCATTTCACCATGACTTCACCTTCATATCTTAGATAAGTCAAGCAGATCTATTAATAAAAACTCATATATTTAAGTTTACAAAATCCATGCTACAAAATCACAGCACCAGCATTTAACTTTTCAAGTGGATAAAATCCACAGACCAGCACATCAAACAATTCATATAGTTTCCGACAATCAAATTAGAAATAATATTTCCGTGTAAAAACCCAAACATTACCATGCCACTTATCAGGCACTTGTGTGAGGCGTCACCAACACACTTCATACAAACCAGTGGAGCGCTACCAACCACTTCTTTCAATAATATGAAAATAGAGTCAATATTTAGCGATACATAAGCAGTTCAGTTTCGATTCCTATTGCTAACACACACAACACAACACAAGAAGTTTGTCTCTTTGCAAAGAAAAAATATGATACAATGAATTCTGTAGCATAAATGATGTATAAACACTTTATGTAAATTAAAATAATCCTAGGAGCGATCTCATTTAGCCATCTAAACTATTTCTTTTTGCTTGTTGTATGGCATGCATTATGTTATATATGAATATTCTGCCCATAACTTTCCACAATCTTTGTAGTGTATTTCAGAACACACCGAACGGATTGTCATTCTGTTTTACAGATTTTGTTCCAAGCGTCAGGGAAAAACATTGCCATTTTATACGTTGTCAGGGAAAAAGTACATTTTTCGCCCAAATAATCAGGGAAAAGCATAAACCTATTGAAGAAACTTCAGGGAAAAAAATTCTCAAAATCCACTCTGAATCCTGAAATAAGTTCATTCACTGTCTAAAACATAGAAAAATAATTAATATGATTTTAATAAATTTTAGAATGCATTAAAAATATTGAAATGACTAGTTCTGTGGACATGGTTAGGAAAGTAAGGGACCAGTGGCGGATCTAGCCCTAGTCAGAGCATTGCGATGGTGTATAATTACTGTTAATTCTTAATTATTTTATGTATGACGCTGGGTCTTTAGAGACCCAGCGACATACATAATATAATTGAAATTAATGACTTTGAGTACTCCACTTACTGCTGTGACTAAGCAAAAGCATGTTCTAAATCCGCCTCTGGGGACCTCCCTAAACGTTTGATTTCTCTTTAGATATTATGGTTTATGGATGTGGTTTCCAGAAATATTTCGTCGCATTCAAAATGGTGGCTCAACATGTGGTGGAGGATTAAAGTTCAATGTAACACACATGAATAGGACTTGTCTTGAGAGAGTTGCATCTGATACTGATGTGTACTTTGAATCATTCCTAGTTGCCTTGTCCAATTTACCTGGAAACTTATTTGTAATTTTATTGATAAATAAAGTTGGTAGACGAGAAATTTTAGGTATGGTTAAGGCACAGTCTGAAACAAAAGGGTATCCTCTCGAAAATTCCTGCGGGATCTGTTAAGATCCTATGGTAGGTTCTTGCCAATTTATTGCCAAGTCCGTGCCGAGTTTTGTCCAGTGTTTTTTAAACAAGGAAAAGTGTTCTTATGTAAAATAACATTAATAATAAACTGGTTATTTTTTTTAAATTGTTTGTTGCTATTTTGCCGCAACATCCTCAGGACATTACCAACACATTAGGCGATGTGGGCCATCAGACCATTAAAAAATTTTGATAAGTTTCCAATTCAGATAGTTTACATTACAAACACATTACAGTAACGCAAAACCAAAACCGCACTAAGAGAAAAAAAATCATCATTTTAAATTGGCAATTTTTCAAGGGGAAAGTGTGGTAAAATGATGTCATAGCGAAAAGTGACGTCATAGAGGACAAGGGACAAACATTTTACTTGCATATGAAAAATTTAGGCAAGTAGTTACTGCGTGTAAAATCAATGCTCAAAGTGATAAACAGTTATGCTTGCTCAAAGTTATCAGGGTTTTGACCGTAAAATTAGAGGTGGTCTTGAGCAATGACCTGTAACTTCTGATTTATAAAAGCTATGACCTTGAAACTCTAACAGAATGTGTAAAACTGAATTATAATAATTGTCTCAAAGTTTCAAGCCTTTAGCCTTAGGCATTTAGAAGTTATAAAAAATATTCCAACAGGGGGGAGGGGACATTTTTCCCCTCCCTCCCTCTTCAGGAATAGGCTAATTCGCTTCACATTTCGCTTCATTTTCACCTTTCATAACACTTTATCTAACATGAAAATTGACAAGAGTGAAGCGAATTTATAAAGCGCAATTTTTGAAACGGTTCCTAAACAGTATACAGGGTCTAATCTAGAATATCAGGGTAGTGTCGGATCAGTTTTAATAATATTTATGCAAAATAACCCTAAAAATACCTAGTTTTCAAAGAAAAGTAGGTATTTTTTAGGACTATTTAATGTAGAGGGGTACTTTTCACCATCATAGTTCAAGGGGTAGCGTCAGATTGGCAGACAGAAAAATTGGAAGTTATAACCTTTTTCAATATTTAATTATGCGTCAAAATGTTGATATTTCTGAGTTATGTGATCAAGTTGCTTTCTTTTCTTTTAGCGATTTCCATGGTATTGTCTGGTGTCAGTGTTTTCTTTTTCTGGCTAGTGAAGACACGCACAGAAATGATTGTTATGTCCTGTGTTTTTTCTGGTCTATCTGTAGCTGGTTGGAGCGCACTAGATGCTATAGCTGTGGAAAACTATCCTACACATCTCAGGTAAGTTAGGGTTCGTCTCCAAAATTTGCTTTTATTCGCTCCAGAAATCGCTCCATTTTCAACTCAGATGAAATGTTATTGTGCATACAAAGTATGCACAATACCACTTCATCTGAGATGAAAATTGACAGGACTGAAGCGCATTTATAAAAATAATTTTTGAGACGGTTCCTTACCTTTGTAATTATTCTTTTGAGTGATGATTTGTTGCTAAAATGTCTACTACTTAATTAGAAGATTTTGTTATGAAACGAACCCTAAATAAGGAAATTTCTGACCATTTTATACATTTTAATGACGTAATGTATGATAACTATATAAAGATACTTATAGTAATGTAAATAATTCATAACGATGGCGGAATTTTTTATATGTTAAAAGTGTAGCAATTTCTATGTAATAAACCACGCGTTTTCAGAACAGCGTTTTCACTTCTCTTAAGATGAGATTAAGCTATTCCCTAAGGAGCTGTCTACAGAATTCGTATGTGAAGTTATATTATTATCAACATAGCAAAGTGTGTTGTTTGAGTAAAGATACTTACTGTGAGATTAAAATAATACAATTTGTGATATGATATTCTGAAGGGCCTCTAATAGAATTCTGTCAAGCAACGTTAATCTCTTTGCATAGATCCACTGCATTTGGCTTTCAAACAACAGTAGGCAGGGTTGCTGCAATTCTTGGAAATCTTGTATTTGGTGAACTGGTGGATGTACATTGCTCGGTTCCCTTACTACTAGTTGCCGGGTTGCTAGCTGCTGGTGGCTTATCTGCATTCAAGTTACCAAAGACTGATAAAGAATCCTTGAAATAAAAACATAAGGGACCGTCTCAAACATTCGCTTAGCAATTCGCTTAAATTCGCTTAGCAATTCGCTTCATTTTCATCTTAGATGAACTGTTATTGTAACACATAAGTGTTACA
>JAUCNQ010111213.1:0-11650 GCA_032352715.1 Bougainvillia muscus | reverse complement strand
ACCATTTTACTACCAATAATTCCTCATATTGGCTTCACAAAAGTATAAACCTTTGTCTATCATACATTGAAAGTATAAACCTTACATTGAAAGTATAACAGACAGTAAATTGGATATTTTCATCATTTAAGTAATTCCAGAACTCCCTCAGACAGATTTTGAAAAACCTATGCTTAGTGATAACAATGAACAACCATTTGTATCAGAGGCCCCTCCTGAGAGGATCATACAACATCATACACATAACAAAAGATAGAAGTTTTGTTTTCGAACAAGAAATAGTCGTACCGAAATCTGATGTACTTGCTTTACTTGCTGAACTATATCTATTTACCACAATGTTGGGTATACTTTCAGTAGAACCCTCCTCCGTTGATGTTCCTTCCGCGTGAATTGGACTCGCATAATCAGCAGTCTAGACGGAGTTAAGATGAATTCAAGGGACCGTCCACAAAGTTTCTATTGTAATACAAACCATTTTCATCACAGAAGAAGTGTTTTTGTGCATACTTAGTATGCACGAAAACACTCCTTTTGTATGAAAATTGATACGAATTTCAATACGAATTTTGTGGACGGTCTCTAAGACAATAAGGGAATAATGTGTAGTATCCCAATTTTAAACTAACCCTTTTAACATACTGCATTTTTATACTGGATTAAGCTAATCCTTATTTAATCAATTTTTGAACAACAAAATTTTCTAACACTGTATATTAATAAAGCACGTATGATTATTTTCTAACGCCGTGCATTAAAGGCTTGAATAATTAAATCAATCTTGATGATTATGCTTGCTTCCGCCCCTTTAGAAATAATAGCTGTTGCCACTGAAAATACACCATAAGTACCGATATATTTGGTATTTGCACATGTTTCTTAGATATTTTTTTAAAAGGAGGCAGAACAAAAGAAAGAAATCGATTCAAAGGTAATCATGTCAACTAAAAAGTGAGTAGTGAGGATTGAACTCACACCAAATTCACCCTACTGGCGTACACCGACAGAAGGTTAGCGTGGTGTGAGTCGATTTGTCGACATGGTGACGTCATTAATTATTCGCTTCCTAACTCTGACATGTAAAATGATAAACCGAAATAATTAATCTACTGAAAAGTGATGTCACTAGCATCCAATCTATCTTCTTATTTTTATAAAACATACGTCAGTAGGTTTGAATTTTTCTTTATTCATTTCTTTAGCAAGATTACTCAACCATTTCATCAGCACATGACGATTTTCTGCAGCAAAATATAAAGGTTCAGTGTTTTCTTTGAAGATTTTAAACGAAAAACTTTTCCACGTTTCTTCAGCTCGATCGAGTTGATAACCGGGTAACTCAATTTTCAAACTGGGTTCAGAATTGGAATCTGGTTGTCTATAAACAACATAAGAGTAACATTATATATTCTGGTAACTTCTTCAGTGATGGATCGTCTACAAAATTCATATTGCAAATCGTACTATTTTCATCGCAGAGGAAGTGTATTATTGATAAAAAGTTTCAAACGAAATTTGTGGAAGGTCCCTAAGTGACGAAGGAGTGAATTGTGATCACGTTAGTTATCATAAATCACACTACCACCACTTCGCGGATAATCGCTATAATCAACTTCAAAGGGAGGTCTTTATATAAATAGTATACCGCATGCAGGTTGAAAAGCAGAATAAAAATTTCTCTATCGTTGAATTAAATGCTTGTTATATTTTGAATTGTCACAGATAAAAGATAAAAGATTTGATTGGATAATAATGAGCAGGCTTAATAGTATAACTTATGTTCTACCAGTCTCTCGAAGTTTGATTACCTGTAACAAAGCAGACACTGATCTTTGATTTTACAAAATCTTTTTTGCCATACAGCAAGCATTCTTCGCTGATGTAACACTCCACAATAAACAGCAGAAAGATCGCGTAAGAATTCTACTTCTCTTTCTTTCTTCCCTTTTGTTTGATGTTCTTCTTTACTTACTCTTGGCCATGTTTTCGTTTTTGGTGTTTGTTCTTTTGAATCTTCTCGATCCGATTCTCCAACCAGTGATGCAAATGAACCACTTAAGGATCCATCGCCATCAGACAAGGATGAAGTAGCGTCTAAATGTGAAATGTGAAAACCGTCACGGGGCCTATTCTAGAATAGGAGGGCAGCGTCTGATCAGTCGAAAAAGGGCAATATTTATGTAATAGAGACTCTTTTACATAAAAGGGGCACTTTTACCGTGATAATTTAAGCAATAGTGTCCGATAGACTGACCCTTTAAAGGTCTAAAATATGGTCTACGTCTCAGAATTTCCATCTCAGAAGAAGTAACCTTGTGAAATCACACTTCTATTCAGGGCCCGCGCCAACGGGGGGTCAAGGGGGCCATGACCCCCACGCCACCAGGGGGTCGAGGGGGCCATGACCCCCCCCCCCACCCCCCACCCCAAATTTGCATATCAAATATTTTTCTCTCTCATAAATAGCCTAAAAATCGGTGGAGAGGCCGTTTTAGAGGATGTAGAATGCAAAATTTCTCCATTGCGCAACCATGGTCGGCAACTTTATTACGCAGTCACTTTTTTTAGTGTCAGGTTCACAGCACCAATCCTTGGCCCCCCAATCCAAAATCCGTGTCGCAGGCCCTGCTATTTAGATTACCATTTTACACGTTTTTTAAAATAACCTTTGTCATTTGAGAAGGAACGTCTTTGTGCATAATTTCATGTATAAAAGAAATTCTCCTAGGGAAAAGAAAACTACATTAAGCGTACTAACTTTTGCGTGTATTTATTTTCGCGAGTAAAAAAAAATCGTTTTCGGGAAGGTCAAAATAGAAGAAGTTTCACGAAACCAGCGAAATAACCCAAAATCCTTTCTCCTTTTGTATTTTTTTCGCGTGCATTATATTTATTTTCGAGAACGATAGACTTAAGACAAATTACTATTTTCGCGGATGAAGGTTTGAAGAAAGTTTCGCTTGTATTTAATTTCGCGAAATTGGCTAAAATTCGCGAAAATTAGTACACGCGAAAAGTAGCACGCTTAAGGTAGAGAAAAAGAAATTCGTAAGGGACAGTCCACAAAATTAGTATGGGAATTCGTACCATTTTCATCACAGAAGAATTGTCTTTGTGCATACTTAGTATGCACAAAGACAATCCTTCTGAATGAAAATTGAAAATGTTGTGGTAAGTCCCTAAAATATTGACTTGCTTCTTCTCCCACTAGTGGCAGATGTTCATTTAAGTTTAATATATAGCTGATAAATGATTCCTTACCATCAGATATGTGGAGATGTCTTTGTTTTGAGACAATGTTCATGAAACGTGTTCTCTCCGGTAATTGAGGTCTTTCATCAATATCATCAACAAGCATATCCGGGGTTGGAGGTAGTGGCATCACACTATATTTTATAAACTCTTCTCCATTAGGTTGTTGTAGTCCCATTTCTTCGTAATTGATAGGTGATGTCGGGGCAGAATCAGGAGAAACACGATGTTGCATCACTTCGTAGATGGTGGGCGAGAGACGAGAGGATAACTGAAGAAAACCGAATAGACAAATTAAGAAATGGTTCAAGGAACTAACCCTTGCTTTTCCAACTCCCCCCCCCCCCCCACCAACATTCAGGTATCAGTGGCGGATCTAGAGTAGTTTACTGGTGTGCCAAAACCAGCAACAATCGATAGATAGATTTAGGTGTATCTCTGTGGGCATCACAACAGCACAAATTAGTCTTTTTATTATCATCGTGGTCATTATTAATATTCTATCAACAACTTTCGGCAGAGAAAATCGAAAGTTCCGTTGATACATAGGAATGGCGATTGCAGTAGTGGCACAGTGGTAAAACATTGAGCTCATAATTGTGGGGTCCCTGGTTCAAATCCAGGCCGAGGATCTTCTCAGTGCCACTCAGTACTGCGGTCAACCTGTTCCTCTGTAGGGTTGGCAGAGGGGTGTTAAAGCTGTGAGACGGATTAAGAGCTTGAGAGGGCTTGATGTAACTTTTCTTGTAGTGGTGGAATTAAGGAATTATAGCTACAAAGAAGCCGACAAGGATTAATTTCGACTGAATAAGTAGCAGTACACTCTTTTTATTATAAGCATAGTGTATCTTAGAGTATCTTGACAGTACATTAGGGGAAATTTACTCAGTACAGGAGTTAAAAATTTAAGGAACTTTTCAAGAACGTTTTTAGGACGTTTAGTGTTAAATTAAGGAAAGAAACTTTTCTTTAATTAATCTATTTGGGAAAAAGGTGCTACAACTATTACTCCCAGCCTAACAATATATTTATCTTATGCTAAGTTTTGTTGGATTGTCAGCCTATGTATGCTTATAAAGGTTATGCTTTAAAAAAAGAGTGTATCTAGCTATCTAAACGTAGGGTTATCAGACTTTAAAGATCAAAATATAAGCCACACAGCCAGCTATGAAATAGAGGTCAATTCACTTTCTTCTTAGTCAGGGCCGTATCTAGACCCCAATGATAGCGTTTAAAAACGCTATGGGCTGCCAAAAAGTAAGCTCAAATTATTGAAATAAAATCGAGAGTAAAAAACAAAAAAAAACGAGATGCATTTGTCTCTCCCAAGTGGTCAGTGATACTGTGGAAGAGGGTTTGTAAACCTTATATATTTGTATATTTTTAGTAGATAGTAGAATAAACCCAATTTGCATCACTAATCATAATCAGCGTTTTTCGAGTCAATTTCGAGTCCGTTTCCGCCACATAATCTTTCCTATCCAGCTAAGAACAAAGTCAGTCACCATAACAGTAGTCAGTCACCTCCAAAGCTGAGATTAGTCCTCTGTTTCTTTATGTTTTTATTCTTTCTCAACAAAAAATCATATTTTATGTGTTAAAGGATACACTCAAGGATACACTATATTCAAGCAAAAACACTATCCCCCAAAAACCTCTGGATACGGACCTGTTAGTAGTGGTATAGAAATTCAGATAAAATAACCAAGATGGTTGCACTCACTTTTTCAAACATAACATCAGGCGTTTCGTATGACACATCTTCCTCCTCCTCCTCTTTCTCTTCGTCTCCTTCTGTTTTGTCATTTTCACTGTTGTCTTCCTCAAGATCATCCGGGTTGTCTGATCCACACAAGGAAACATACTCGGTCAGGTCTCCTTCACTAATGCGACCATATTGTGAATCAGCGAGTATCTTTGCACGTCGAAAGGCGTTATACCACAGTTCGTACTGTTCCTTATCTACAGCCGCAAGTATGATCGATTTCTTTTCTTCTGCTTTGACATGGAACGTCCAGTCATGATGAGAGTCTTTATATACCTATCAAAGAGAATTTCAGATAAATTGGAGCGCATTCAAACTTTAATATGATGTAGTAAGATCAGGACTATCAGGTCCCCGGTAGTGGTGGGAATTAGTTAGTCCTCTATGAGGATCCTACTCAATAATGGGAAATTTTGGGAGGATACTACATTCCAAGTCTCTGGTTCTGGGGATGCGAAAGAGGGTATCACTTTCAAAGTTACTTCAAAGTGAAATGATAACTGTGGGAGTAACAAGTCAAGCTATGGCTTTATATCGACAAGTTTGATGATAAAAAGAACATTTGTGGTTAAAGAAAGTCACGTTTTCAGACCACAGCATTAAAATGATAGTATATATTTTGAGGTTGATATAAATGACATCTTATATTCTCATTGCTAGGGATTGTCCATAAAATTCATATCGCAAATTGTACTATTCTCGTCACAGATGAAAGTGCCTTGGTGAATACTACGTAGACACAAAGATACAACTTTAGATTAAAAATTGGTACGACTTTCAGAGGCGGACTCAGAACATGCTTTTACTTAGCCACATCAGCAGAATGGAGATTCAAAGTCATTAAGTTTTACTTGCTTTTGTATGACAATGGGTCTCTAAAGAACGATCATCATACAATAAGCTATTAAGAGTTAAAACCTTATATTCTTCATCGTGCTGCTCTGACTTAGGGCTGGATCTGCCACTGAAGAGATATACAAAGTGAAAAGCGCGAGAACCAGGCCAACCAAATCTGACACTGAGTTTCTATAGGAATTTTTGGAAGGTTTATTCCATTCAAGATAAAGTACTGAACGAGGGTGTGCCTCATTACCATCTCCTCATTAGAAATAAGAAATTCCTGAGATTCTGCCTGTGTAATGAATTAGCCAGTGATAACCTCCAATTGCTATTACATAGACATTATACACAGATTTTACTGTGACAAGTGCTCCAAAGACTGCGATTGCTATACGAACTGCGCTATCGATATGATATCACAGTAAAATCTGTGTATATTGTATATCACAACTAAATAATGATAACACGTTGGTTCACTATTACATACGTTATCATCAATTCTAATCAATTTGGTAACGGGTAGGCTGCGAAAAAACGAAACGTTGTTCCTGGCGGTGAAAAGAAAAGAGACACTTGCTTGTCTAATCAATTTGCTACCTTCCAAAAGAAAACATTAACATTAATTTTTAGTTTTTACTGTACAAGTATATAAACTTACACTATATTTGCATAGGTCTGCCACAAAATCAGATGGTTTCTGCAAGTCATTGAACATATATAACTTTTGACGTTTGACCACACACCATTGTTTTGTATTTAATTTGACGTTGCGTAGTAAACCAGAATAAAGAGGATTCTTCAAATCATGGACCATTACTGGTTCATTATCACTAAACAAGACAATAGTACAACCAATATACCTTTTTCCTAAGGGACCGTCCACAAAATTCTTATCGAAATTCGTATCAATTTTAATACAAAAGAGTGTTTTTGGGCACACACGTTATTTCTCTATGCGATTTCTACTGCCTGAAGAAGTGAAGAAAAAAAACATTTCTGATAACTTATCTATGAAATACTAACTGTTAGATACCTTTCAGAAAATCAAATCAGGTTAAAAAAAATTGCATGCGTTCAAAAGTTACTGTACAGGGAGAAAACAGAATTTTGCAAAAAATATGAAAAAATTCAGACAATACAGAAAAGTAAGCATGTTCTGCATAATCCTTTTGAGCACTATTTCTACAGCAGCCTTTTAAAGTCTAAAGTGTGTATGTTTACTATATCCGGCTCTAATCCAGGCTTTTAAGGGACAATTCGCTTCATTTTCACCTTAGATGAAGTGTTATTGTAACACATAACTGTTACAATAACACTTCATCTAGGGTGAAAATTATTAGGAATGAACCAATTGTGAAGCGAATTTAAGCGAATTTTTGAGACGGCTCCAAAAGCCTCCGAAAATCTGACGCTTACCCTTGGACAACGGAGAAGAATAGTCTTAAAAATACTCTATTCTAGATTATACCCTGCTTACCCTGGCAATGTCGGTGAAGCAAGTGGAAGTGTTTGATCATAAACTGCAGATGAAGATCTCCCTTTACGTTCTGGTACTGGAGGTGGTTCATCTGTGATAGAAGTTGAATCAATTGATCGTCCGTCTGTTGAAGTTGAATCAATTAATTTCTGATCAATTTTCTCATAGATATTATCTCTGTCATCTTTAGAAGTAGGCGTATCAACAAAGAACTATCAAACAAACAAAAACACAATTATAATAAAATAACTGCCAAGAACATTTCTCAACAGTAAAAACAGTTTTTTTTTTATTGGTCTGGTCCTTTAGCAAAAAGAATAAGGACCGTCCACAAAATTCGTATCTTAATACGATTTACAAACCACTTTCATCACAGAAGAAGTGATTTTGTGCATACTATGACAAAAATACTCCTTCTGTATTAAAATTGATACGAATTTCCATACGAATTTTGCGGACAAAGAATAAGTGCTGTCAATACAACAGGCGCAAATAAATTGCACAAATTAAACGGTAACTTTTCCAAAGAAAACAAGTGATTATTTACATCAAAATGACGATATACCTAACTTCAAACTCTTGATAGTAAAATCTTTGCCAAATTAGGAAGAATGTTAGAAGCTGCTCCACATCTAGTTTGTGCCTCATTCACGATTCCAGGTTATCACAAATGACAAATAACAAGAGACGAGAATAGAAGTACAGTTCGGCAAGTTGAACAATTCAGACAATGATTAATTTAAGGGTTTGGTTCAAAAATTTGCTTTAATTCCCTTCACAAATTGCTTCATTTTCATCTCAGATGAAGTATGCACAATGACTTTTCTTCTGAGAAGAAAATTGATATCCATGAAGCGAATTTCTAAAGCGAATTTTGAGACGGTTCCTAATAAATCGATTTTAAAATTCACTTCGTTCCTATGAATTTTCTTTCAAAAAAAATTAGTCTCGTTATGCATACTTTGTATGCACAATGAAACTTTACAGGGTTGCAAATGAAACGATTTTTGAATTGAATTACTGTAAAGCAAAATGTTGAGTACCCTAAGGGTATGAAGAAATCAATAATAATGTGTCTTGTATACAAGTTCAACAGATAAAATACAAAAGAATCAAAAAGAAATCTAGAGAAAATAATATTCTTACTTGTGACGTCCGTCTTTCCGTTGGCGCTTTTTCTTTCTTAATTACCGGCTTATCTTGTGATTCTTTACCAGATGTGGAAACCCATAGAGTTTTTGTTCTTGATAACATACGTTGTTGTTCCAGGAATTCTTGTGAGGCTAGATGTCCTGCATCTTTTGCAGTAGTATCCTCACTAGTCTTGCGAGCCACATCATCTAGGTTGGCTGGCCGTTGAATGGTTGATTTCCGAGGAGGTCTTTCCGGCGGCTTGACCAATTCATTTAGTCGTTGCGTAAGGTCATTACATTTTTCTTTTACAGGACTTGACAACGTTTCTTCTTTAGCAAGAACATCCTCGAAGAAATCCCGTATTTCTAGTAGAATCTTGCTATACTCTAAGAATAAAAATTAGAGAAGAATAAAAGTTTGGGATCATCCAGAATTATTGTATAGAAATTTGAATCACTGTTAGTCCAGAAGAAGTGTCTTGGTTCACCCTACGTGTTAAAGTTCATGTTAACTGTCCGAAAGTTAATCAGAGTGCACTGGCATAAAGAAATCAGTGATGTGAAAGTGAATGACAGGTAGTGACTTTTAGATACTAGTTGTGCTTCAAAATGTTATGTTCAAAATTTCTTCAAATATTTATTTATTATTGTTCCAATCAACAGATTTCCAAGGGGAAGTCCCAGTGAACACAATCGGTAATGAGATCATTGATCAGAAAGAGAACTATAGTTATTATTTTTAAACAGGCTAATATTCTGTATTCGAGTCAGATGCATGAGCAGTTAATCATATACGAACATTGGGTGCGGCGATTTTACAGAAAATTGGGAACAGCAAAAACCAATTTGTTGAGACCTGCCACTATGGTAACTATGGTTAATACTGTAATGAAGAATTATTTTAAATATATTTTGCCTTGATGTATTTAAATCTATTTCCCCTGGGAGGTCATACATGCCAAACACGTTAAAGTAAATCTGAAGTATAAAAGCAAATACCCTGAACTTTAGTCACTTTTAGTTTAGGCTATTTGACACATTTTGACTGCTTCTAAAACGGATTTTATGGATCAATAGTTAGAACCACCCCAAAGATTTGCCGTCAGAGAGATCCATTAAAATATGCAAAATTTCAAATTATAATTTCTCTCATAAACAACCACTCAGCAGTATTTTTAGGGTATTACAGAGTTTGATTGCAATTTATATCATTTAAAAACTAATATGTATCATCATCTTGAATCAATTGTTTCAATGCATATGTATACAGGACCACATTACACTGTTAGGGACAGTCCACAAAATTCGTATCAATTTACATGCAGAAGAAGCACCACTCCTTCTATGATGAAATGGTTTGTACTACGATACAAATTTTGTGGACGGGCCCTTATCAACACACGCCCTGTGTGAAAAAAAGCTGGCTGTGAATAATGAACAGTGGCAGATTTAATACTAGTCAAATCATCATGGTAGAGTTGTTGTTCTGTGCTCTGTACTTGTTGTTTGATTTAATCACGGAGCGTATTTTTTGGCATCAGTGCTGCTCATATTTTCTATTTCCGTCATCATTTTTCAAGCTAGCCTGTAGCGTACCTTCTGTTTCAAATCATTAAATTTAAAATGAAAATTTATAATCATTATACACGCTCAAAGTTTGCATTGCATTTGCAATCGAATTGATGTTGAGAAATTTATACTAAGGATTTGCACGCTGTTGCAAGGCGCCTTATCATGCCTCTCACAGTAGACAGCATGCCAATTCTATGTATAAATTTTTCAATATCCTTAAATGCCACAATATTTTTACAAGACTTAATGTTATTTTTGTGTATGACCTGCAGACTTCCAATTTGCCCTCTGTGATTATCAACACCTGTAAAAAAATAGATTTTTTCCACTCCCACAACACTCCTGCCAAACAGCATGGTCTTTTTAATCGACCTGAAGCTGCATTGACTCTACGCGTTTCCTGGACCTCACTAGATCTCAACTGAAGAAGACCCTTAGGGTCAAAAATTCACTTAATTTCGTTTCACAAATCGTTTCATTTTCACCTCAGATGATGAGATGAAAATTGACAGGAATGAAGGAAATTTATTAAACAAATTTTTGAGATGGTTCCTTACTGAATATCTCTTAAATTCTTACTAGCTTTAATTTGTTTATTAATTTTTCCATTTATGCCTAGCTTTACTGGCTTTTCTTACACTAGCCACTTTGTTTTGTGATTTATTGTTTTGTGATTTACTGCCCTGTCCTGTGATGTGTTTATGTCATTGTGATGTCAACGGCGGCCCTAACACTAAGTAATAGCCTTGCTACTGTTGGTTATTTCTGGGCAGCCAATTGATATCACAAATCTTGAAAAATAAAATCCCTCACCGCCAGGCTGAGAGGTGCCATTTCTCAAATCGGTATCTACTTTGCCTTTCCGTTTACTAACGCCACATATCGGAATTACCATTATTTAGGTCAGCATTTTCACAGACCTAGTACAAGCCTATATAAGCTTCACTTTGCGATACTCTCATTCTTGCTATACCGTCTACCAATTGTTGGTCAAGTTAATTTTCCCACTATCACTTTCCCATACCAGGGGTTTGGTTTATTTCTTATTTACTAGGTCTTGTCTTGCCATTCAGGCAAGCAATTTGGGTGTTAAGGCATGGGATCACAATTTAGCCGCAATTTAAGTTGTCCTAGCAGTATTCTTGCAATGATGCCAGAGACCGGAGCAGTCTCAGATCGGCTATGAAGGTTATACCTGTAACAGGTTACACAAGAGATGACAAAGGTTATGGCTAGAAGAGACGCCAGAGACCGGCGCTGTCTCAGATTTACTATGAAGGCTATTACCTTTAAGTTGGTTAGACCAGAGCAAATCTGAGTTTGAATATGGACATGTTCATAAATATCAGTCACTTTTTTGCATTTAGAAAAATGTGAAAATCATTAATTGTCTATATCGTGCCTATTTTTCAAAATATCATAATAAAATTTGGTGCCTGATATTTACTTCCAAATGTGGACTCAATAGACTTGGAATGATTTAAAAATATTAGTTTGTTTCTTTATTCTATTTGTTTGTTTGTTTCTATATTAGTCTATTTCTAATCATGATCAGTGACATTGATGATGATATTGATAAATCTACTGTTAGATCATTTGCAGATGATACAA
>JAUCNQ010111202.1:0-11650 GCA_032352715.1 Bougainvillia muscus | reverse complement strand
CTTCTTTGATTGGTTAAATTTTTCCGTCGGAAAAATTTAACCAATCACAGAAGCCATGACAGTTCATTGCGCCCGAAACGATTTTCCATGTAAACGTGTCCTAAGAGAGACCGTCCACAAATGTCATATGGAAATTCGTATCAACTTTCATTCCAAATATACATTGATATGAATTCCCATATAAATTGTGGAACAAAGAAGGCACAGATTATATATCAGAATTTTACAAAAAGTGTCTTTTTGACAAAAAAAACGCGGGGTGAAATCCAACTCAATTCGTAAATTAAGTTAGTAAAACAAAAAGCCAAGATGGTTTCACCCCAATATACTTAATAATAAGCTAAGTTTAAACTGGTCATCGTTCACAGAATTTCATTCATGTTTTAGCAGATGAACAACGATTTACACCTGTGGAAAGAAATTCTATGAGTGACCAGAACGTCAAAAAGTGCAACTGAAAAAAGTGTTTCACAAAAAGTGCCAATTATTTACAAGAATGGGTAAAAAAAAACAATTCATCAAAAAATAACTATTCATTTTCACGGCAGCCGATAAAAATAAGTTCAATTGTGATTAAGTTGGAACATACTTTTAAGAGCTGGGTTTAAATTAGATATTAGAAAAAAGCCTACAAATACAAAAGAAATCAATCAAGGACGGATAAGAAATCACCGATCAGACGAAGAATTTTAAACTGAAAAGCAGGTGTTTGCAAATAATATCGCCACACCCCAATCATTAGTTATAGATTATGTCGGTAATCAGGTAATATAGTCCTCAGTTAAGATGGTCATTTTGTAAGCATAAATAAATAAAATAATTTTCAAGATCTATCTAAGTTGGAAAAATATAAGATTTCTACGAGTTTTCTTTTAATGCGTAGAATTCTCCTGTAAAAGCGTAAAGCTGGTTCCCGATGAGATCTTAAATTATAGAAAGCATTGGACGATGTCAAATTCATTCTTTTTAACATCGTTGAAACATTAAGTCAGCTTTACAGTATACAAATAGAAAAACGAACATCGTGACGTATTTTTAAAGTGATAAGGGACCGTCCACAAAATTCGTATCCTGATACTATTTCATCGCAGAAGTGCTTTGATACGAATTTCCATACGAATTTTGTTGACGGTCCCAAAGTTTCCACAAGAAGAACTCTGTTTATCAAACTAGTGTTTTCTATTTTGTTGTATTTCCTATTTAATATCTGTCCTTATCCACTATCTTTTACTTTGGTCTTCTCCTGACCCTCTACATACTTCATCTTCTTCACATGTTTTTCATTTCTTCTGTGAAGGTTTTCTCTTAGTTGGAGTGGCAGCACCTGGTGTACCTTTTTTGGTTGCAGTCCCTTGTGAAGATAGTCGATCGAATACTGAACCTCTAGGTGTAGCAGATTTAGGAGGACTGGTACCTTCAGCAGAAGATGTTTTCTTTACAGAAGACCCAGGGGTACGTGGTTTCACTTCCCCTGTTGCTTGTTTAGTTGGTGTAGTTTCAGTCTTCTTTTTTGTTGCTTCACCTGATATGGATCTGCGAACAGTAACTTCACCACCAGCCTTTCTTGAAACGGCTTGTTTGGTTGTTGTTGTAAATTTAGTAACGGTTTTTAATGTTTTTATGGAACTACCTATCGACGTACGAGTTGATGTAGTTTTCGTCACGTTTCCAGATGTCGAAGCCTTGGTGGTGGTTGTTGTCTTTCCATAGAGTCGAGAGTACACATCACCGCCCCCAGAGCGCTCACGAGAAATACTTGGAGAACTTCCACGACCAGTGGGTGTGAGTGAAGATTTATTTTTGGTTGGTGTAGAAGTACCATAACCACTACCTTTAACGTTCGAGTAATTAGAAGCACCATATTTCTTTATTGATTTACCATCCCGATCCAAGTCAGACTTCTTACGATTGAATCCAGGTGTTGACAGGCGTTGACCAGGACTGGTACTTTCACATCCAGATTGATGTTGATGTTGTATCTCTCCTGAACGTTCACGAGAGATACGAACAGGTATTCCACTACCGGATCCCTCTCGTGACACGCTTGGTCGGCTAGAACCCTTAGAACTTTCACGTGCAACACTTGGTCGACCTCTTGGTTTGAAAGCTTGCATGCCTTGACTTGCGTTTTCTGGCATAATGAAGTTTTCTCTTAATTCGTAGTTGGTTCTTCCAGCAGCTAAAATACAGATAAAATACACTCAACATGATGATTGCGTATCAGAGGTTTCCTTGCACAAATCATTTTATTTTTATATCACAAGAAGTGAAAACATATCACGCACTAAGGACACGTTTACATGAAGACTTTCTATAGCCGAAATGAACAGTCATGGCTTCTGTGATTGGTTAAAGTTTTCCGTCGGAAAAATTTAACCAATCACAGAAGCCATGAAAGTTCATTTCGCCCGCAACGATTTTCCATGTAAACGTGGTACTAAGAAATTCTTTTGAATGAAACTTTAAAACGAATGGACGATTTCGTAAAGCAAATCCTTGAGACAAAAATTTATGAAATAAACGATCCCGAATATATGCACCGTGTTGGTTATTACACCTAAATTTATTTCATTTCGTTTTCATCCTACATGAAGTGCATACCCGTGCCCACGAAATTGATATGCAAAGAGACTTTCGACCGAGATGAAATAATACAATTTCTCATAACACTGAATTAAAAGTAACATTACGATACAATTCTGAAAGGATGAAATCGTTTGATATACAGTGTAAGTAACTGTCTCAAAACTGTCTCGCTTTAGAAATCCACTTCATTGATATCAATTTTTATCTCAGAATAAGAGTCATTGCGCATACAAAGTATGCACAATGACCCTTCCTCTGAGATGAAAGTGAAAGGATTTCTGAAACGAATTTTTGAGACGAACCCTAAGTATTTCGTGAACAAATAGAGATAACTGGGATAATGTCTTACCTCTGCACGGATCATTTTTGCCCAAGAAATCTTGCAGCGTTTCCCACCCACCACCAACACGTACCATTACCATACTTCGCAGGATACGTACTAACCGAAGCTTTTGTGTCTCGCCAAATCGATATTTTCCTTCTGCTATTCTTTCCATCTTAAAGCTGCAAGCACAGCAACACTTGGACACTTCAGTAACAACGATGTCGTCAATTTGTTCAGATTCTGTAAGAACCTTATCAGGTTTTCGTTTACGACCTTTGAGGGCGTCCATAAAATCTTGATAGCCAATGAACATACGACGTTTGTGCTGGTCAAACACAAGTTCAACTTCCCACCTTTCAGTAGGGAATGATGTATCTGAAAATGCGTTGACGAATTGATCACGAGTAAGACGGTTATCTTTATCGGAATCATAATTACGCCACATATCCAACACACGAGATTTTGTTTCACGAAGCCATCCATTATATCGATCTTTCCATTTATTCCAATCGAAATCAGCTGCAGCTTTGCGTATACGGATCTCGTCTAACCTTTCATTGAGTTTTCTTGCTCTGTCCATAAGCACCAGCCATAGGTGCTGCCATCTCTTAGAAAGATGATTCAGCATTGGATTGGAAAACTCTCTTTGTGATGGATCAATGTTGCGACCACGTGTGCGACGTTGTTGGTCACTAAGTGGTTTACGATTGGCTTTTTTCGTAATTTTTCCGTAGTCGGGTTGTTTCATTTCGGCTCCGTCTTGTGTTAACTTATGTTCATCAAGCAAAAGAGAAAGTAACTCGTAGTCATCTGGGAGGTCTTTTTGTTCTCTTTCTTCCAATATTTCTTCTTGTATAGTAATCCATTCAAGAAGTTCGTGACTAAGTTTTTCTTCCATCAACAAGTTTTCAAGACCCTCATCCAAACGAGCCTTCCGTTCTCTGGCCCATCCATTTACATCATTCCACTTCTTTTTCACAACGGCGATACGATGGCGAATAGAATGAAGAGACGAAGGATGACAGAAACGTAAAATGACTTCTCCTTTCTTTAAAGTTGTATTGACACGAACCTCTTCCTCTTCAAGAATTTCCAAGAATAACGTGAATTCTTCCTGTTGTTTTCTGATGCCTGAAGCATCCTCTGCGATAGGGCCTTGCTCTTTTAAGCTATTTTCAAGATCAAACAGATTGTTAACACATGATTTGCATCCAACAGCAAATTCCTTAGAAATGACCAGAGCATTTTGTAAACGTTCCTGCTTTGTTAAAGACATTTGAGTCACAGCTTCCCATCTATCTTTCAAGTCGTCTAGTTGAGCACTCAAATCTTCAGCATTATCTACTTTTCCATCAGCAAGCATAGCTTCGCCAGTCTTAACAATAGATTCAAAGTTCTTCTTTCTCCTTTCAAGATCACGTTGGAAAGCTTTATGGTTATCAGTAAGAAGCTTCACTGTGTCAACATCACCCATCACTGCTGTTTCTCCTACGAGACTAGGTTCAACGGTATTAATCCAATCAAGTAAGGCTTGTACAGCGTCTTGGAACATACCATGAAATAACAAAGCTTCCTCTAGTTTATGCTGACGTTCAACTGATATCTGGCATACAGCATCCCAACGAGCTGTCAAATCATTAACTTTAGCTTCAACGATAGGTGCTTCTTCGATTTGACTCTTGTCAATCAATGTCTTGCCAGCTTTGATGGTAGCATTAAATTTCGCCTGTTTCTTACCAAGTTCGTTTTGATATTCCTTGTGTTTCCTCATCTGTGCTTTTACGGATGCAGCATCCTTTCCAACAGACAAGTCAACGTTGATCTTGCTCTCAGTATCATCTAAGAATTGCATCAGCTGTTCTTGTCCTTCAAAGAAAATGGTGGATTGGTTGTAATTATCATCTAACATTTTCTTACGATCTTTCATCTTACCATTCAAATCTTTCCATTTAACAATTAAGCCGTTGATCTCTTGACTGATCTCTTCAGTTTCCTCAGTAGTACAACCTTCAAACACTTTATCAGCTGTAGAGCGAATAGTGCGGAAGACTTCACGACGATCGGTCACTTCCACGTATATTTCCTCGAAATCTTTCATTTGAACAGTGATCGTTTCCAAGATGACACTTACAGAAGTGAAGAAAGAAACAGAACCTTCAATACGAACAAGCCATACTTCTGTTTCAGACATTAAACTTTCAAGTGTTCTTGCATTTTCAAGCGAGTCTTCAAGCTTATCATTCAAGTCTTGAGAAAGTTTACTGACTTCAGTCCAGGCTGTTTTGATTTCAGTCTGTGCTGTTTCCAACACACGAGCACCACTCATATCACTTGATCTTATCAAAATTTCAAATGTTTCAATAATGTAAATATAGACTTCTTCACGAACTTCTATCACTCTTACAAATTCTCTGTGTTTATCTAAACGTGTACTTATCGCCTCAGCAGAACCACCACAAGGACTCGTATTCTTTAAGAAAGATTTAGCTTCATTTAACCAGATGTTTAGTTCACGGACTTGTCCTTGGAAGCGTTTCGATTCGTCAAATGCGTTGTGTAGTTTTTCTTCTCTTTCTTTCAGAAGCTCATGAATCTCAACCCATCCTATATTCAAAGCAGATAATTTACTTTCCAGTTCAGGTGTGTTGGAAGCATTGCCACTATCCAACAATTTCTGTGCAGCAGTTTGGCAGTTGTCTACACTTGGTTTGTGTGACTGAACATCAGTTGAAATAACCTTTAATTTTGAAAGTTCAACTTCGATTAACTTCTTATCCTTTGGCACTTCTTCATCAGTGGTCAGACTTGTTTTTGTTTGTTCAATCCATACTAGTAACTCTTCAATGGCAACACCAAAGTGTCCACGGTCTATCAAAGCCTCTTCAATTTTATGTTGTTCATCATAAAATTTATCAAACAGCGCATCCCAACGTTTCTCTATATCATCCAAAATATTGCGTACTTTCTGTGAATCATCATCATTCAGTTTTTCTGCTAAAGTATCACCCTTTTGTCGGAGTTTTGTAATTTGATTCTGTTTCTTTGAGATGTCCCGATGGAAAGATCGCATTTTTCGAATTTGTTCACGTAAATCATCAATATCACTTGGCACATCCTTAAAGGATTTCAGAGTTTCTTCAGCGTTCGCCAGCCATTCTTCCACCTGAGCTTTGCCCTCAGTAAACTCGTCAGCCAGTATTTTTACAGTTTCTAGTTCATTTTTCCTTTTCTTCCAGGTAGTTTCTAGCGTATCCCATTGATCTGTAACATCAGATAATTCTCTGTGAACACGTAGCTTGTCTTCTTGAGCAGCGTTCGAAACTAAGATTGGCGTGACTTTTGTTAGTGTAGCAATTACATCTTCATTGCTGTCAAGTTCATTGTGTAAATCCTCATGCTCTTTTAAGATTTCATCGATTGCTTCCGACTCGATACCAGGTTCAGCCTCTTCATCGATTTTAGATTGGACATCCAACAGGGTATCTTTCAACTTCTCTAAGTTAGGCCAAAATTGTATCGCCGCATCCTGACTATCGTCTAGAGATTTATGACGATCGGTCGAGGCTGTGGTGACGAACTTCCACAAGTTATTTAACTTTCTCTGTTTATCTTTCAAAGCAGAAGAAGCTGGAGATTTCGGGTCTTCCTTTACTATCTCATTAATAGCAGCATCTGCAGATTGTATAGGTTGATCAAGATCTTTTATTCTGTTTTCTTGCTCTTCCAGAGTTTTGAATTCAGCAGATATAGGTTCCTCATACACAGGAACAGGTTTCTGCGACTTGAACTCATCTTTAAGAGCTTGAGCTTTTTCAATAAGATCTTCCACATCAGCCCATACAGATTCAACCTGTTGAGCAGCAGCACCGATTGTAATACCTTTATCTTCACTGCTCACCTTCAAGGCTTCCCAACGTTCATTACAATCATCGATCTTCTGTTGAACGCTGTCAGAACCTTGCCCGGGTCCACTAATAGCAATCAAGTCTGCACCTGTTTTCTTCAGGTTGGCCATCAAAGGTTGAAGCTGTTTGATGTTATTTTCAATATTGGTCAACTTCTCTTTTTGAAGCTCCAAGCCTCGTCCTTTATCTTCATCTACCTGCTTAAGAAGAGTTTCAGTGCTGTTTAAACGTAGAATGACATCTTGATGGACATCTGCAAACTGTTGAGCAAGCAACAAACCTTCAACAAGTTGTGTGTTACGCTTATCGGCATCTTTGTCTAACTTATTTTTTTCGAACTTCAAGTTTTTCAACTTATCTTTGATGGTTGCTTCCTCCTCCTCATTGCATGCCAGCAACAGTGCATCTCCCATGTCATACAATTCTTTAAACTGTGGATCCTTGCTATTAATGTCAGCTGTGAAAGGTTTGTACTCATTCATCTGATCCTTGATTTTCTCAGCCTCAACTGCAATAGGTTCCATAACACGTTGAGCATTTAGTTTTTCATCGGTCCATGCTGTCAATTCATCCAGCTTAGTGTCAAATGCTTGAACCTTCTCAGCAGCCATAAACATATTACGTGCCTTCTCGTCAGAATCACATTTCAAAGATTTATATTTTTCTTCAGCGACTTCAACAAGCTTCTTTAATTTAGGATATTGATCCGGTTTAACGAGTTTCTTGAGTTCTTTAGTCAATTCTTTTAATTTTTCAACATCAGGTTTGTGAGCAACGATGTCTTTTTGAATACGTTTGAGGTCTTCGCCCTCAGGTTGTTTCTCGTTAAGCTCGTTCTTAACTGAGTCCATCCATTCATTCAATTCTTTATCTTTGTTGTAAAATTCTTCCAATATGTCACGTGTATGTTCTAAATCTCCTTCTTTGCGTTGACAATCTTCAGTTAGTTTATCATAACTTTCGTTGAGCTTATTCACTTTCTCTTGTAGTTTTTCAGCATCTTCTGGTGTACAGTACGGTTCGAGATTAGCCAAGTCTTCTAAGAGAGTTTCCAGTTGAGGTCCTAGTTCTTTTTTTTGGTCCGATAAGACTTTCATCGTTTGAATTTGTTCCTCAACCTTATCCTTATCCGCTGATGGAATGTTTTCATCAGAGTTGACTTTCTTTTCAAGCTCCTTTATCTTCTGTTCAACATCATCATAACATGCGTTAAATTTCTCAGCAGCAGGTAACGTTTTATCAAGAGCTTCTTTACGATCGTCTACGCGAGATTTAAGTGCATCCCAGAGAGCATTTACTTTATCAAGATCTGCTTGAATCTCCTTTTTCTTATCTTCGTCTTCCGTGGTTGCAAGAAGCTCTTCACCAGATTTCTGTAAGTTCTTTACACTTGGTTCTCGATCAGCAAACATGCGCGTTAAAAGCTTTTGTTCTTGTATCTGTGCCTTTAAAACATTTTGGTCAGCACCAGATATGGGTTTTTGATTGTCAACAAGCTCTTCTGTTTCGGTCAACCATGCTAGCAGAGATTTGACACCATCTTCAAATTCCCCACACTGTACTAGTGCATCATCTAACTTGCATTGGCGTTCAGTTACATTTTGCGTCACGTCTGATAATCTGTCGTTTAACTTATCTAAAGGCTCGTCAATTTTGCTACTATCTGCAGCAGGGTACTTTGAGTTCAGCTGTGAACGTATGTCATTAAGACCTGTAACTTTCCCTTGCAATTTTTCAAGTTCAGCTTGAAGATCTTTCAGGTCAAGCATTTGAGCATCGATGCTGTCTTTGTCGCCACCTATAGGTTTCTGTTCTTCAACACTCTTTTCGACTGTCTTTGTATCCTGTTCAGCATCTTTCAGCTTTTCGTCAAAGTCTTTCAAATCATCTCTTAATTTCTCAAGTTCTGCAAGTCTGTTAGGAATTACATCTTGGATGTTACGTAAGTGATTATCAATTGTCTTCAATTGATTTCCAAAAGACTCGGGACCTATCCCTTTCTCACGGAGTCGACGACCACGTTTCTGGATATCATCAAATAACGGCTGGCTGTCGTTCAGTTCAGCTTCAACATCTTTGATGTTTGCCAATTGACATGGGAGTTCATCCACATCAAATTTATCAGGTTGGTTTTCATCAAGACCTTTGTTAGCTTTCTTCACAACATCAACAGCTTTGCTCACATCATTCTCCAACGCATCCCAGTCTTTAAGAACACTCTCCACATCATCAGTTTTCTCTTTTAATTCAGGTTTCAACTTGGCGATGCGCTCTTTTAATTGTTCAACTTCGTCACGCAATGGCTTGGAATCCGCAGTTGGGTGTTTGTCTTGAACAGCTTGAGAAATACCTTCGAGTTGTTTTATTTTGTCGTCTAGATCATCGACTTGCTTATTTAATTTTTGTATATTATTACGAAGTTCGATGCTCTTAGGCTTGTCTGCTCCAAATAGTTTTAACTCCGGCAGAGTATTTTCAACTTTGCCGAGTTTATCACTTGTGGGTCTATCGAGAGTGTTGAACTGATCAACTTTTTCTTGTACGTCGGATAAAACCGCTTGCCGATCATTTCCTAGTTCTTGGACTTCGTCAAAATGCTTTTTCAGTGTATTTAAACGTTCTAAAACTTCGGGTTGATCTTCCAAACAGGTTGGTTTTAAATCTTCAATCATCTTTTCAATGTCAGCAAGTATAGGTACCTTGGATTTTGTATCGTTTTGTAAAGCCTGTAAGAGAAAAAGAAAACAATTACAGATCACCTTTCGACAATTTACAAGGGATTGATCGTCCACAACATTTATAGATGGCGGATGGAGTGTGTAGTGTAATCTAGCCTTGTGGCAAGCCTTTAGATACGTATTTCCTTAATACGGAAATCAATATTTTTTTACAGCATCACTGATACAACTGAATTAGATGTTCAACGTGTACTAGGTACCGTTCATGGTAACGAAAGAGGGTTAAAACTATTACAAATGAAACAAATAAATATACACCAGTATACATTGAACCAGAGCCTAGAATTAATTTTGAAACATCATACGTATTTTCTAGGGTTAGGGAATGTCGACAAATTTGGTGAATGCTACAATCGACAAGTTTAAATTCGTTCGATTCTCATCTCAGAAGAATTGTGTTTGCGAACACGTTTTTTTGCACAAGAACACTTCCTCTAAGGTGAAATAAAACACGGATAAAAGGAAATAGGTTTTAAAGTACTTACATTGATTTCTTTTTGTTGTTGCTCCAATTTGTCTTGTGAACAACCAATTGGTTCTAAATCACGTAACTTCTTTTCTTGAGTATCTAAAAACTTTTCAAGATCATCCATCTTATCATCAATATCTTTTGTTTTATCAAAAACTTCATCCTCAGCTGTTCTTTCTTTTTGAGCTTTCTCTGTTGTATCATCCCAGAGTTTCTTTAGGTCGTCTAGTTTAGCTTGCAAAGCATCTTTTTCTGCAGGTGATTCGATAGAATTTATTATCTGATCACCATTTTTAATGATGTCTTCGTAAACTGGCTTTTCATCTGATACATCCTTCTCAATGTTCTAAATAAACAAAAGATGAATATAAGGACTCGTTTACATGAAGACTTTCTATAGGCGAAATAAACTGTCGTGGCTTCTGTGATTGGTTAAATTTTAATCACAGAAGCCATGACAGTTCATTTCGCCCGCAACGATTTTCCATGTAAACGTGGCCTTAGTGTCTGTGATCAAACTAATTGCGAATAAAAGGTCGGTGAAAATGATGGTATTACAAAATTTAGCTTTATGCAAGGTTTTCGGGAAGTCGTAACGAAACAAAAAAAAAAATTTCGTAGGGAGCACACAAAATTATTGCAAATGATATTGCAAATCAAACGATTTTAATGACGGAGAAAACGTTAGTTAAGATAAGAATTTTGTGAACGGTCCCTTATAAAGCAATATACCAATTGTTATTCTAACCATAAGATCAATCCATTAAGAGAGCATTGTTTACGCAAAATAACTCTAAAAATACCTATTTTTCAAAGAACACTAGGTATTTTAAAGATGTTGTTTACATAAAAGGGACATTCTCACCCTCATAATTCAAGTAACAGCGTCTGATTGGCGGGCGCTTTAGGGCCTGGATAGGTGCAATAACAAACATACCTTCAAACGGCCTAATAACACTTCCACTTGTCCAGGTTTCATTGACCGTGGTTTGTTTTCTTGTTCATCAATACGTTCATTTAAGTTGTTAACACGACGTGTGAAATCATCAATTTGATCTTGGAATGCACCACATTCTTTAAGTTTATCCTTCAGTTCATCTTCACGACTATTAAGAAGGTTATCTAACTCAAGAAGTGGAGCTTTTACTGCATCTACTTTCTCGTCAATAACTTCTTTGACTTTAGGATCGTCTTTATTTAATTCAGTTATATCTTTACCAAACATGTCAGCTTCATCTAGAAGTTTGAGAGCTTCTTGAAGGTCAGATTGGAGTTGTTCAACTTCAACTAATTGTTCCTTCACTTTCTCAGGAGTAGCTCCAAGCGATTTAAGCTCTTTAATTTTCTCTTCCAATGGTTTTGATTTTTCTTTAGCGTTCTCCAATTTATCGTTGAAGTCTTTTATAGCATCTCTTGTTTTTTCTGAATCAGCTATTTTCTCTTGAAGTTTGTCAATGAGATCAGTATGATTTTTAGAAAGACCATCAGTGATTTGCTTAACAGCAGTTACATTGTCAGGTTTTCCTAAATTAAAAAATAGTATTAAGTCACGGAAGCATCCCTCCAGAGGTGTTCTTCAAAATATCTGTTCGGTAAATATGTAACAAATCTCTAAAATATCGCGCAT
>JAUCNQ010111191.1:0-11652 GCA_032352715.1 Bougainvillia muscus | reverse complement strand
TAAGATGAAAATGAAGCGAATTATGAAGCGAATTGCTAAGCGAATTTAAGCGAATTTTTGAGACGAACCCTTACATAAGAATATTTGACATTTTGACAACCAGTTTTTCTCTAAATGTCGAATAATCATATGTTATCCGGAAAAGATTCTTCCGATTTACATATTTTGATTTTTGGTGCTATTGTAACAAAAGCGCCTTGAGAACGGGGCATAATATTTTCCCGTTTAAAGCCTAGGGGTGGACACCATGTGGGCATTTTGTCGAAACCTCCTCTAAAATTGCAGTCAAGTTCTTGTACAATGCAGTAAAATGAAAATTCCAATGTCTTTGTACTGGACACTTCGTTTTACTTGAAACTTGGCTTAAAAATAGTTTTTATGAACACGTTTCGGATGACAAAAAGATTTCTCGAGTTTTCTGAAAATTTCTCCGATGGTTCTGTTTTTTTCAGGTAAATTCCAAAATTTCCGGTAACATTTTAGGTCTTTTCAAAGCAAGCAGGTGGTTATATTCCCTGAATTTCGCAAGAAATATTGATATTATACAGTCTGCCCAAAACAAAACTTTAAAAAGTTACTTATATTAGATTTTATATGTTTTCAAGTAAAATACAACTTTTCCCCTAAACCCCGTCTAATAATTCGTCAGCTTGCTTAGGAAGTTAGTTAAAACGTGTCACTGGCCTTGTAACATTCTCATCGGAAGCACCAGTATCCTTGCTTCAATTGATGGTATAAATAAGAAGGGTCTCTTCAGAGATCAAAACGAACTAATTTCAGGGACCCAGATCAGCTTTTTGATTTTATCATTTGAAGACTGTTTCTTATTGCTGGACGGTTTCAGAATTGATAAGGTGTGAATGTAACCATCAATTTTAATTCTCTGTTCTCGTAGATGTAATTTATTTGGACAATCATTCAAGGGCAACAATTTGAGCAATTAAAGAATACGAGAAATAATACGAGTTTCCCATAATGAAATCTTAGCTTAGTGTGACCTAATGCGATTCGCCCTCCCTCTTCAATAACTTTAGAACCAATTACATTCAGAACATAAAACTTGGCACGAATGTTCACCATCAGGAAATGAACGAATCGACGTAAAAACCGTTATGATGGCGTCAACGAGACGTTGATGACGTCCTTAAAACCTCGGAAATCGGTTAAAATTACTATTTTTCAAATCCGTCCTAAAACTAAGTAAGAAAAGGGATTATTACCCTCAAAACGGTACGAAAACTCTAAACAAAGACGGAAGTATCCTTCTAAAACGTTCTCAACGATTTTAACGCGGATTCAACCGGGTTTTCAATTGTCCGAAAAAATGTCCCGGCCTCTGTTCTGGTTTTCCGAAAAGATTTCCGGTAATCCGAAAATTTTCGAACTCAAAAAAAAAGGTAATGATAAAATACGTTCTTGGGCAAAGTTTCAACTTTTAATCCTATATAATGAACGAGATACTGCAATTGCAATATTCAGGAATTTCTGAGGGAGTAGTGCTTTGAATTGAGAGGTGGCTTTAAACAACAGCCAGTAATTTAAAAAACCACGTACGGTATAACGCGGAAATTTTTACAAATGACGTAACATAGATATATATAAAATGTCTCAAAATATCATATTGAAAACATGAATAGAACAGAAGTTATAGGTGGTCAAACATGGCGCGGGCACTTTCAGCCCTTAAATTTAGATAACTCTATAAGCAAATTTCCAACTTGAAATAATTTCTAAAAGTCAAGTTATCCTGTTCTTTTGGCGTTTTTTATGTCATTTTTACTGCACGGTGTCCGCCATGACACCTTAGAAAATGAAAGTACTTATGACGGTTAACCATGTAAAGTGAACAATCGTCGACGCGTAACTTGTTCAACATGTGTTTTATAATAAAACATGTCTGTCTGCAAAAGAATCAGAATAAGATTTCTAAAGGAAATAATAAATCGATTTAATCGATTTAATTATAACTTTAATATCACTGTCATACTGATCGACCGCGGTCACACCAGTTTTATATGGGTGTCAAATCTCGCTTCGCACCAAACTCTGGCATCTTTGATAACGATCGGCTTGAAATAATGGAGAATTCCATTATTTTAGAGATAATAAGATTTCTACCTATAGTCTTGGTTAATAGTGTATTTATTTTAACAAATGAAAGCCAGCGTGTTTTCAACAATGCTGCGTCCTAGAAAATTTGTAGTTCCCTAAACTATGTAAACTATTTTTATAGGTAATACTGCAAATTTTAAGCATGCACAATAAGTTTTAAAATTTTCAGTGAAATAAAAATCTATTACTTATAAAATAATAGAGCCACCAAGAAGAGCAGTTAGATTTCTTTACTACTAGATTTCTTTATATGTATACATAAAGTTAGTTTAATTGGATAAATTGGTCGTCATCAAACTATGATTGATTTGTGATGACGTTGAAGTGTTTCGCATGGGCTTTTTTTGTATACACGATGCATAGAATAATTTCGCTTAATTGGATAAATTTGTCGTCATCAAGGTCTGATTAGTTAATTATGATGACATTGCAGTGTTTCACGTAGGGTTTTTAAGCCCGTCATTTTTATCAATAAGCTATTCATTGGCCGGGTCAGTCAGCGTCCTGCGAACTTTGGCGAGTGAGCGGTCGCACCAGTGTTTTCACACTGATCTAGTAATAAAACAACTTCGTATGTAAAAAGAAATGCTCTTGTGTAAAAATTATCAGTTTGTGTTTATAAGAGTTTTCAGAGTTCGCAAATAAGAAATGAGCTAAACAAAACATAAAATTACTCTACACTGCTGATGACTCACCTATTTCTCCCGCCAGACTATTCATGGGCTTAAACAAAATCAATCGCTTTGCTTGAACATCACATCTTAACAGCCGCTTGCTGTCTCCTCTCGTCGTAAAAGTTGAACAGTATTTACGTCACAAGTGCAGGTTAATCTATTTTTATTTTTTTTCATTAAAACTTTATTTTATGTTGGACAAAATACAATAGTATATAAACCATAGACATATGTCTAGTGATAAAAAAAACTAATTAACAGCTATATTTAAATGAGAAACAGTATTTTTCTTTATTACTGTTTAGCACTTGTATATAAATAATATCAAAATAAAAAAGAACAACCAGAAAATAAAAATTACAATTCACATATTCTGCACTGACAATATAAATTAGATGTCAGATTTGAATAAGTGTAAATTCTTTGCTTTCTTTAGAGTTGCAGGAAGATTATTCCATAATAGCACTGCTCGAAAGATGGGCGAGTTCTTCCTGTACTCTGACCTTTTTGGTAAGCATAGAAGGTGTCCACAACGTAAATTTGCAGTAGATACTTTAGGAATAAAAAGGTCCCACATAAAATCAAGATTTATTTGACTGACTGATTTATAAACTTCTAATGCAAGCAATCTAAGGTTGCAAATGTGGACCAATTCGGAGCTGTAGTGTTTCAAGATGTTAGCACTTTGTGTTTTAAAGTCTAAGTGAATTTCTCTCAGAGCTCTTGCCTGAATGCCATTAATTTTCTTAGAATCGCCTTTTGAGCAGAACATCCAGATGAGGGCACAATAATTAAAATAGGATAGGACAAATGCATTGCATAGCAGAGAAGTTCCACGAATATCTACACGAGACCGAATTCGTAGAAGAGCATTTTGTGGCTTCCATTTACACATAAATCATTTAACTGTTGAGAAAATCTTAGCTTGTTATCTAGGGTAACACCTACCAGTTCTATTGCATTAGAGGCTGGAATGGTGTAAGCCATCGATAAAAAGCTCGATAGAACCACTCTCTTGTCACCCTAGAACTAAAAATTGAAATTTATCTGGATTGACTACCATTTGAGTGACTGAAAACCAATAGATAACAACTGGGGTATTTTTGTAGAGTTTATCCAGGACATCATCAATCGATAAGCCACAAGCATTAAGGGTGTCGTCATCTGCAAAGTTAGCGATTAAAGAATGAAGGTCGCAAGAAAATAGACCATTCAAGAAAATGTTAAATAATAGTGGTCCTAATATAGATCCTTGCGGCATTCCTAATACCACTAACTATTCACTACACACTGAACCAATGCGAGCACGCATTTTCCTGTCAGAAAGATAACTAAATAGAAATCGGGCTTTTGTGCCCCAGACCATAGGCCCAAAGTTTGGCTATTAACAAATCATGAGGCAGAACATCAAAGGATTTGGAAAGACCCATTAACACAGCTCCAATTTTTCCAGAGCTGGCTAAAGTTTTTGCCAAGATTAGAGAAGATTTAGAAGCCAATGTTGGGTCAAATATCCTTTCCGAATATTTGGAAAGCTTAGTCGTCATAAACTCAGATAACTGATGGAAGATTATTCTTTCGTATTCATTAGTGATGGTAACAACCTAATGGGCCTAAAATACGATTGTCATTAGCCGAGCTTTTTTTTTTAATAGGAAAAGTATCAGATATCTTAAGTTCTCTAGGAAAGATATCACAGTCAAGAGAATAATTATAGCGTGAAGAAAGAGGGTGAGCAATTTCCTCAGCTGCCATATGGACAACATTTATGGAGATATTTCCGCTAGTCTTTTTGATGCGTTAAGTTTCATGATGATTTTATAAACCTCGTCACTAGTAACATGACTAAAATCAAAGGATTCTTCTTTAAAGTACTGTGATTTAATCATAGTTACGCTAGGATGATCCTTAAATTTTTCAAGAGCTTTAAATACGGGATCATTATAATCCTTAAAGTTGAGAGGGTGATCAAGTTTCCATCTCAGAATCGGAAGGGATTCAGTTATGTTAGAGAAATATTTCTTAAATGTTGTAACAACAAGTTTATCGTCTGATACGACAGTGTTATCCTCAGCAAGTACAGTCTAACCACCACGGACACCATTTTCCGAGAAAAATGGTTTGCAAGCACTCCAGAAACCCTTGCAATCTGTTTTAACATCAGCGTTCGTAAGAAAAGACTTTCTTGCCTGCCTATTCATGTTAACAACTTGATTTCTAAGGACTTTATAATGTGTCCAATCTGATGGATTATTTGAACGTTTAGCAATATTTTTTAAACGAGAACTTCTCATTATCGCTTTTCTTAGAAGCTTAGTAACGTGAGGTTTGTTATTAGCCCTGAGAAATCTAGTTTTGAGAGGAGCGTGTTTTTCTATAACTTCCATAAATACATTTTCAAAATCGGTATAAGATGTAATATTGCGTAAACGATGTTCTAATTCTATAATAAACAAATCCTTGTTAAATTCCTTATAATTTCAATAAGAATACCGTCTAGGTTCAAGCTTGGGGTATGTTACTTTAAGCATAGAGTATATTAGTGAATGATGATCACTCAGACCTGTTTCCACAGTTCCAGCATGTTTAAGAAAAAAGTATTTAGTTGGAAAGCCGCAAGTCAATGCAGGACCCACTTGCTGATTTTCAACAAGTCTTTGCCTTTTTATGGTTGTAAAGGCCATGCTTTAACAAAAATCAATTTAAAGCTGGAGTATGCGGTTCTGCGTTAAAATCACCCATCTCCAATATATTCTTGTATTTACTACTATAAAAATCCATCAAAATAGATAATTCATGCAAAACATACTCTAATGCCTGTCTGGTTGGACGGTAAATAGACCTGATTAACCATTTTGTTTTTCTTAGATTAATCTCAATTGTAATAACTTGTAAGTCATTGGGCGGCTCATATTCCGTTTTCAGTCGGGAAGGGAAATTTTCATTAACATAAGTAAGAATTCCTCCACTATTTGCACTTACATCTTTTCTGTAGGGCGTAGCACATCCTCCATATTAAATTGGCTGCTCGGATAAGATGCATCTAGTTTTGTTTCTGCGACTGAAAAAACGTCGATGTTACCATCGATGAGACACTTAAGGTTTCCCATTTATTCCTTATATAGTTTATATTCAGATAGCCCAACATGATATTGCTAGGGTTTTTATGCTGAAGAGCATAAAATGATTCCAGGCACGAATCACTAGCAATATCATCATTCAAGTTATTTTCTAAAGATATATTACCTAAAGACGTAGGAGCAAAGCTAGTTTCCTCAGCTCTTAAAATTACCATGGAGAGTCAATTCTTGAAAATCAGTTCGAAGTTACGTTGGATGAGTCGAGTTCCAGTACGATTTTGGCTGAATTTTACTACGATTGAAATGTGCTTTCCTATCTATGTCAGTATGATATAGGTAACCTAGGTTCATGTCGTTGCAAAGTTTCTTTGACGCGCTATTTACCACCTTTGCTTTGCTATTCCACTAATCATTACGAGGTACTAAAGATGATATAATGACGGATTTCTCTGGACTGACTTGGTTTATATGATGTTTATCTGATGCTAGGCTAGTAATCTTTCGAGCAATTTGACCAGGTTCTTCGCCTTTTTTTAGAGCATTTGTTCCGCAATGTAATATTATCATATCCGGTTTATGAGGAAGAGTAGGTTGTATATGGTGTTTCATACAAGCAGTAGTCGCGCCAACAAAAGATTTGACTATTACTCTATTGTCTGTTGTTGAAAGTTCGAAACCTTTTAAATCCTTTTACAACAGAATCTCCGAGTATAGAGACAACTTTTTTCGAAGATTTAAGACCATCCACATAGTTATTCTTTGATACACTCTTTTTCTTGGCATGCTTTCTTACTGTAATATTTTCTGTTCCATTACCATTCATACTAATCGTGGGGTTTTCAATCGACAAATCTTGTAGTTTGTTAATGTTTGGGACTTATTATACAACTTGATTGATTCATTAGGTATTTTCTCCTGCTGTTTAGCAAAACGTTTCGGGAATTTAAAGGCTCCATAATAATTTATTTTTCTGTTAGTGTCTGTAATCGATTTATTGTCGTTAGGAATAAAACTGTGATGATCGGTTAAATAGTCTACGTAATTATCTTCAGTCATACTCCAAAGAGAAATATCGTGGTTTGATTTAGTAGAAAAATTATAAGAGTTTTTAATTTGAGTGACATCATGAGAAGATTTTTTGCTAGATACCCTACACTGGTCACGCTTATTTAGACAACCCACCAAAACATCCAAAATGCCAGTTAGCTCGTTTAGTTGTCCACGTTGAAAAGTGTTTTCATCCTTTACTTGCTTGTTTATTTGTTCAGTGGTATTTGTGACAGTTCTTTGATTTAAAAGCAATTTTTTTACCTCTTTTAACCCTATTACTACCGGGTGTGGGGGAGGGCATTATGGCTCCCCCTCCGGATTCTTTTTAATAACTTCTAAACAAATGCCTCAATCATTCTGAAACTTTGCAACAATTAGTAAACATCTATTTGACATGATTTCAGAAATTTTCAGAGGTATACCTGTTTGAAATGACAGGCTATTTGTCAGAACCACCTAGCAAATTTAGCATATTTCACCTTGAAAATATGGAAAACTGATATCCACATAATTCCCAAAATATTTGACTTTAAGCCTTGGAATTTGGCACAAATATTAATGTGACAACACTGATTCTGAAAATAACGTTATTATCGGATTAGCAGAAAATTTTCCGTTTTTCCGGAAAAAACTACCGGAAACTTTTCTAGAGCACATTTTTTTCCCGGTAATTCCATAATGGCGGCCAAATTTTTTATCAGAAATATTATTTCGAACTCACTAGTTGATTTTATAGTTATTATAGGAATTGATTTTATTTTATTTGACGAATTCTCTCTTCTCTCATCATATCAAATCTGCCCACACCAAATGTTCCTTTTGTGTTGGGTAACAACTGTGCAAAGTTTCAAGTCTCTAGCACTTACCGTTCAGGAAAAAAGAAGGGAGGGGGCATAATTCCCCCCTCCTCCCCCCCCCCCGGCTTTTCTGGTGCTAATATAAGCACGGTGCTAATAGGGTTAATATGTCAGACTTCGCGGTGTCAAATCTTTCGTAGAGATACGTTATTAGAATCCTTTTAGATTCTTCCCAGTTTTCACAATCTCCAGTGCATGGTGTTATTATATTATGTCTATTTCATCCTCTAACGAAATTTTTGGTATTTCAGTTTGTATTACGGTAGGATTAGATTTAATTTCCATAACTTCTTCCAGTGTATTTCGTGACATGTGCGCTCGCGATGCCATCTTGAATCTGACGGCAACGAACCTTAATGGCCGCCACCGTTAACCTCATTTTGGGCCTAATTTAGTCCAAAATACGTCGTTTTAGTTTTACCAACTATACCACGTTGGTTTATAGGAGTATTAGAGCACATTTATCAACAAACAAAGAAATGGAGCTTAGTTCTCCTTTAATAAGAATAAAATGAATTTTTTCCCCTTAATGATGCTATTAAACATTGTTTACCCTTCCTTGTTTATCTCTAATATAATATAATGCAGGTATTATAAAAGTATACAAATAAAATTATTATGAAACGCAAAGAAAAAAATCCAGCAGGAGGTTCGCATGAACTACAACCATTCTAATTTTTAAAGAGCCTCTGGAATAGATGTTTTTAAAGTTAAATATTGGTATACAATTAAAGTATAAGACTCTTTGGCTGTTTTGTTTTGAATTCCCACTCTTTACATTTAACCAATCAAAAACCAATCTCTGAAGTGCCTTTTTATCTCTTTAATGATATTCTCAAACATTATTTTCACTTCCTTGTTTAATGCTATTACAATCAGAAATATGTAATCTCTAATATAATTTATGTATTGTACCAAAAGCATGTACAGTAGAACTCCGTTCAGTGGGATATTTAAGGGACAAAAAACCGTACACTTAACGGCAGTCCAACTTAAACGAACCCCGGATAACTGGGACTCTAGTTATGTGTCATTTATCGCGGTTTTCAGAAGTTTTAAAAATGTTACCTTTCTCAACAATACTCTTACATCTTACATCTGCTTTCCGCCTAACCATTCCGCAAATTTTTAGTTCACTAAGAATAAATCTTCATCTTTATGGAAACATGTCTCTTTTTTTAGAAATGTAAACATAGCGTCATCGTGCAACCATACAAGGGTCCCACTTTAGCGGACTTTTACTGAGGGAACATAAACAATGGTCCCACTTAGCGCTGTTCCCACTTATCCAGGGGCTCAGTTAAGAGTATTTTTTAGTCAGAGCGATTAAGGGAAATCTCTAAGTGAAACGAGCAAGCTGCCCACTGAAATAAAGACTTACTTATCAGGGGTCCCACCTAACGGGATTCTACTGTGTACAAAAGGACTTGTTGTCAAACTCAACAGTCAATACAACAATGCTCGAAAATGAAGTTTGGATGATCTACAATTATCTATCTTTTGTAAAATTTAAGTGTGACACTTGTATATATCCAAAGCTCCAACGTTAACATACACATCAGTGTCGGATCCAGCCCTAGTCAGAACAGTACGATTAAGAACTAAACGTTTTAATTCTTAATAGTTTTTGTAAGATAATGGGTCTTTAAACACCCATTATCATATCATATCATATCATATCACAAAAGCAATTACAAATTAATGAGTTTGAGCATGCTTTCAATCTCCATTCTATTGCTTTGACTAGGTAAAAGCATGTTCTGAGTCCGCCTATATACATCCCATATCAGAGGAAGATTCAGATCATTCTTTTACTTAAATTCACGAAAGACTCAAATTCGTTAATTTTTAATTACTTAATGTATGGCACTGGGTATCATCGGTGCATTACTATACATAAAGCTAGTAGAATTAAAACTTCTAGTGGTCCATCATAACGCTCTGACTAAAACCGCGTCAATAAATACATGTAGAAACTCACATTAGAGTTGATGAAGTTAGATTTTACGCAAGAAAATCTGTTTGTACGAAAATTGACGTCAAAAATTACCTGGAATTTGTCTTTGAGTTTAAAGATATTTAAAAAGTATGTTTACTTACATTTGAAAAACAATGCAATGATAACAGTAACAACGTTTCTCTCCGGAACGCAATCGTTAAATGAATAGCAAACAAGTGGCATCATGGTATTCTCAAACGAAGAAAAGACAATCATTAAGAATGATTTTGCGGAATGGAGTTGGACAGCATAACTGAATTGTCAAAGAATATACTACAAAACTATGGAACAAACGTTCAAGTCAATGATTAATTGAACGTGCTACCAAATGCACAAAACAGCAAAGTTTACTAAAAGAGTACTAAAGCAAATATTCCAGATGAACGTTTTTCCATCTTACCAATAGACAATCCAAAGAAGTGATGGTCTCTGCATGTTTATCCTAGAATCGTGCTACAAAGCCGTTTTGTGAATGATAACGGAATAAAAAATAAAAAATTTAACCCAAAATCATATCGAAAACATCTTCAGAAAGAACTTTCACCAGCAGTTGATAGGTTATGAAAAGGAATGATTGGATTATTCCCCAGGACAGCGCACCATTTCACTGGTTGAATTTGGAAGAATCTTTTTTAAAAGAAAATCTAAAAACCCGATTTTTTTTAACACTAGCTTTAACATGACCGCTTTCATCCAACGAGTGTAATCCCCTTGGTTATTTCTTCTGGGACAAAATCTGGAAAAAGGTATACGAAGGTTCAGTAAACAAACCGTTTCTGAACGAGAAAGTGCTCAAAGAAAAATATATAACGAGTTTGTAAAGATGAAGCATCAAATCTTCAGAGCATCAGAAAGTCAATCAAACAGTTTGTTGAAAGACTGAAAGCCGTTGAAGCAAAGAAAGGACAGTCTATCAAAATGCTATTTTTTTTAGTTGCAATATGAAAAATACGTTACCGTACAATAATCTTACATTCTTATTTCATTTGAATCGGTGAACTATCCTTAGAGCGTTGCTACCTTAAAATACATGTTTGTTTTTTTCATTCTTTTTGACGTCAATTTTCGTACATTTAAATTCTGATAGTTGCCAGAAAAGACGAGATAGATTTGCGAAAATTCGAGATATCAGAATGAAACTCTCCAAGAAGAAGTGCAATAAGTATCTTAATGTTTGTGGAAAGTTTCTTCAAGTTTTCATCCATAGAAAAAGCATTATGATATTTTAGATTTTGGTGGCGTTCTTTTAACACACCCAGTATATGGTTTATAAGACAACTAGGTGAAACTTTTCAATTCTTATCATTCTTAGTAAACTAGTAGTGTCTAATCTCCACCATGGCGACCGGAAGGGATTATAATTCTATAACATAGACCAACAATAGACTTTAAAATTTCCGTTTAATTTGCAGAGTATTACTTATTTAATTAAATAGGAACTTTAAAACCTATAGTGTTGATCTATTTACAGAGTTTAATGATGTAAATTCCATAAAAAAAGTAATAAAAACTTAAAAACATAGTAAGAGTTTTTTTTAATACGTAAAATAAAATCCATAAAGGAAAATCATCACTACTATTGCAGTGTTTGTGGAAGGTATGTTTAAAATAATACTAGCCTTTTCTTTAGAAACGGTTCACAAAATTCGTATCAAAGATCATACCATTTTCATTATAGAACAAGCGTCATTTTACAAACTAAAGAAAACTAAAAGACACGTCTTCTAAATGAAAATTGATACCGAAACTTATGGACGGGTTCTTACTTAAATGCTAACAGTGGTTGATCTAGCCCTAGTCAGGGCATTGCGATGGTGTATAGTTACTGTTAATTCTTAATTATATTATGTATGACGCTGGGTCTTTAGAGACCCAGCGAC
>JAUCNQ010111180.1:0-11652 GCA_032352715.1 Bougainvillia muscus | reverse complement strand
CACCATCCCGATCACACGAGACCACGGAACTTGGAATAATTAGCTGTGACGTAGGAATACATCAGCGAAATACGGCTCATTTTCTGTCACGTGACCTGACCGGTGCCTTTTCGTTCTTTTATGAGAAGGGCAAAAGGTGCTGGGATCGAGTTTGGGGGGGGGTAAATTATTACCTAAAATTTGGCACATATGTTCCTTGTAATAGAAGGAACAAAATGGCCCCAAGAAAATCTCAAAATGGCTGCCATTTTTTGATGACGTCATCAAAAAGTTCAAAATTTTCCCTTTCCAAATTCATTCAAATTTTCAGGATAACTATAACAGAATTTAAAATTCTGTTTACTATAAGTGAAAGCCAATACGCAGTAGAATAACAATATCTACTTTTATTTTACTTATCTATAACATTTGGTGACAGAAAGTCACTAAATACTTTATTACGTCATAAAATTGCGTCGTCAAAATATTACGTCACAAAATATATTGAAATAGAAAGAGGCTATTGATATGAAGATATGTTAAAAGTTTGAAGTGAATTGCTTTACCACAGAAAACGTTACAGAAAAACTGGTTTGTGGTAATTTTGGTAAGGATATCCCAGTAATTTGACAGGTGGTCTGGAGCAATAGCCCATAATTTCGTAATGGCATGAGGTATGGGGCTGAAACTTCCAGGAAACGTGCTCAATAGTAAATTAGTAAAAGTCCTAACGTTTCTATTCAATTGCTCTTGGGGAAGGAGGTGGGGGGGAATTCCCCCCTCCCCCAATCGCCCCCACTGCCCAATCGGGTTAATTGAACCTGTCATGACAACAGCATTTTCATGTTGAAGTGGTCATCATGTTTGTAAATAAATGAATAAATAAAAGTATGAAACTTTTTATGAAACAGCAATAGTGGGAATCGAAACCCTATTCATCGTAAAGCTAATCGGTTTTTTATTAACAAAATTTTTTTTACCAGAGCAATTGTAATGAATTTTTTAACTTCTACTATCATTCTGTTTTGCACATTTCCTTTACGTTTCAGCTCCACAGCTGTTACTGTTCTGAAAGTATTTCTCATAAGTATTTCTTATTGAAAGTATTTCTCAAAACCACCTATGAAATTTACCAGAAATCCCTATAAAATATCAGAAGGTTAAATCAGAAAATGTATAAAAATGTGTTTTCAAGTAGGACTGTTTTAAACAATCTTCAAAATTCTTGAGTTAATATTCAGATTTTAGCATGCTGATTGATAAAATCCTTAAGACGTAGCATAACTTTTTATGGTGTGAGATTAGTATCTACGCGGCTTTAATGCCCACAAATCTCCATATTTGCAGCTTTAACTAGTTTAGGAGTGAGATTGAACTATCCTCTCCATAGCTAAGTTGACACACTTCCATGTATAAGCGAAAACTTGAAATAAATAACCGGGGGTGCAAAATTTCTGAAAAAGGATGGTAAATGCCATCAAGAAAGAACAAGCCGATTGGTTGCACTGAAGTAAACATTGTTACTATTTGTTGTAGGCTCTGACAGTGGTATGGACAGTCGATCATAGATACATAAGCATAAAAAATAAATGGTGTAAGCTGATAAGACTATTGAGGAAAGACTCGGTTGGAGGAAACTGCAGATACACTATTGTCCACAGAAGACTTAATAGGCGGATTCAGAACATGCCTTACCAAGTGACAGCAGTAACACGGAGACTCAAAGTTATTAAATATTTATTGATGCATGTATGAAAATGTGTTTCAAAGAGCAATCGTCATACATACAACTGTCAAGACTTAATGCTATTCTGTATGGGGTATTTTTTTTCTTCTTCGCAACACATACACTTTCTACTATACCATTCACAGTGTATTTCCTATTTTGACATTTGGCTTGTCGCTTTTTTATATAAAAGGTTTGGAACTTGGAAGACATAGCAATTGAGGTTGTATCTGCAAGGTGTTGCGTTGCAGAATGATAAACCGACTCGAATATACTTCAAATACGCCATATAACAATTATCTCACGTTAAAAGTATACGTGAAGGCTTGCAATGCGATAATAGACAACATTATTAATAGACGTCATTATTGTTTACTTTTATTACTACTATTTCCATTTAAAGTGACAAGACGAAATTTTTGTCCAATTAGATCTCACATATTCTCCTAAAACAACAATATATCATACTATTTAGTATTAAAATCTTAAAGGATACTCGTTAAACAATTATTTTAATCGATGATTGGTTAAGCACTATCATTAATATAAATAACTTTTAGTTTTTTAATAAAGTCTTTTATAATATAACAGCCTGAGTCTCAATAACATTTAGACTGACTCTGCAAAACTTGCGAACATGGAATTACGGAATCGCCTAAGCCAATGTTCTGGCGCCTTACAGCTGCAGAACAATAATAATTTAGAGTTATGCTAATTTATTTTTCTTAATTGAAATAATTGGCAAATTAAATGTTTTGAGAAATCACATGGCTAAATTTTCATAAGTCAAAACCACCTTGAACAATTATGGTAATATTTTGTGGAAACGTGTATGTACTTATAAAACCAAATGTTCGAGAAATGTGACAACTCTATGGCAGCCAAACTCAAGATATTTAAAAACCCGGAGTGGTGTGGGATACCCCCATACCGAATAGTTTTAATACTTCAAATTCAAATGGTGATCCGACTAGGGCTGAAATTGCCACTGGTTATATTGCTGGCAATCTCACAGTTGTTAGTAAAGGAGAAGTATTACTGTACACTATTCAGTAACCTTGAGAAAAACAAACAAAGACGACTCATTAATTTGTATTTGTTTTACTAAACCACTTCGCATAATGTTGAATTATCCTTCACTTCCATAGTGCAATTTGCTTAAAACTAGTGATTCAGCTAACGAACGAGGGGGGGGGGGGGGATCCTCCCTAGGCCTGATAGGGTGAAAGCAAATAAAACACAGCAAAAGGAATTAATTGTTATCCATAGGAGACTTATTTTATTTGATGAGTTTGTTTTAATGATTCTATCTCATGAAGCAGGAAGAGTTTGGTTTCCATCTTGTGCGTAAAAAAAAAAGAAAGTGATTTCTCTGGGTGAAAAGTCTTTATTGTCAAGGGTGTCAGTGACGTGCTCATTTTAAACATACCAAGTAAGAGAGCGTCTGTTAATTATTGCTTGATGTGCAGCTTTTCACAATTGAACCATTATATATATCATAAACTATTATAAACTAGTGTTGTCTTGCGATTAATATCAAGTGGTTAATACGCGAATTCAAGAAATGCAATTGATGCACGTAACGTACGTGATAAGGTGTGAATCTTTTTAGGAGCTTTAACGTTTTTAATGTTTGGTATGCACTTTTGTTAGAATTATTAACATGATCATTCTAGGTGATGTTAGAAGAGAAAGTTACTTTAAGGATTTTATAAGAATCGACTCTTTCAAGTGGAGTGACAAAAGGCTGTCGTTGGTATTTCTGCTCAAATAGATTATCAGCTTTGTCAAATTGGTTTGTTGCAAATACCATGGTTTTTGTATTTGTTGAATTAAATATAAGCTTGCCATTTTTTGACCAGGCGACCAGTTGTTAATATGGCGTCTTTCAGACAATAGGCTAAGATGATATGGCAGCAAATGCGTTTTCCTACTGTCAGTGTGGTAAATTATACAAACTTTTCTCGCTCGTCGCCAAATCGTCGCCTCGGTTATGCAGTCAATAAATGTAAGCCCTGTGCTCACTTTCACAGCATTTGCAACATGATTGTTTAAGTATGTGTGGTCTTTTTACGACATCATGCATTAAAGAGATAACTAATGTCATACTCGCATAACTCCCCCAGGCTAATTAAATATTTTATATCTCCTTTTTTCTTATATTTAAGTGATATTAGTTCCACTGTACAAAATGTTTAGTTATCTTTTAACAATTTTATAAAACAGCCTGCTGAAAGCTGGAGTTATTTGATAAACTTACATAGGTAAAACATCATTGTTATTCAGTGTTAACTGAAGTAGCTACAACAGAAGAGCATTTAGCTATCTAAGCGAATCATCGTAACCAAGGGACACCGTTAACTTAACTGATCATTTTGTCTCGAACGGCTTCTACATCCTTCTGTTATTCCCATCGATACAATACAGATGCAACCTAGATAGAGTATCCAGTGTTACGAAAGAACTGATATGATTATCTAAAAAAAAAGACAACAACGAGCGCAAGTCTTGTCCGGAATATTTGTTGCTAGTTTTCCTTGGAACATCAAATTTTTAAGGGGAAAACGGAGAAAACATATCCTTACCTTAATCATCAACGAAGTCCAAACACTGTTCTACACACACGATCTGCCAGTTACATAAATTACACAAATATTCTTATATCAAACATTGCAGCCAAAGACCAGCTATATTTGTTATGAATTAGAATTCTAGTTCGAACACTTCGTTGTCAAACATAATCCTAAGCGTTAGCAGAACGAAGAGTTGAGTAAGTTCTCTTTAGGTCTCTCTTATGAGGAAATGGGATTAAGAACAGTTACTCCAAGTGGGAAAAAACGTTTAAATAACGTCTAAAGTACGTTTGCTAGACCACAGTTTTCACAGTATGAAAGTTATATTATCGTTTAACAATTTTATCCAACAACCTGCAGATATACACGTATCCAGTACCAAAAGTTGCTAAGTATGAACGTTTGTTAAATTTCGAAGATTTCAAGAAGAGGGTTTTGTTGGAGGGAGGCGTTTAAAAGAGGGAGGCGTTTATAAAAAAATTAACAAAGCAGAGATTTTAAAAGTGGATTCCACATAGGACTTTCGTGTAGAAAAAGGACTATGACAGTTTGGATTTGGGATCTGATGAAGTTCCGACTGGAAATAGTCTGCAAAAAAGGTCTCATCGGACTACTAGGTCCTACTATCTCATGTAGAATACGGGTTATTTTACAAATTTTGATGAAGCATATTTTGCCTAACTGATTTCTACACCATACGCTTACCTAACATAGGCCATACTGCGATTTTTCTAATGAACGCCTCTTTCTGATGAGGGGGCGTTAATTAGAGGGAGACATTGAAATAAGGGAGGCGTTTATAAGCATTATAATTTTTGTGAAGCAAGTTTACGAGTGGAGCCCATTTGATATGATCTAATAGCACACAAGAAGGGAAAAAAGAACCTACCATCGATTCTGCAGCCTCATTTTCATTTGGTTCACAAAGTGCAGCAGGGAAGCCATCATGGATCACCATCCTGGTGTAAACAGGATACGAATAAAAATTTACAACTGAACCGATAAATCTTTTTCAGAGAATTTCCGCCGAGTAAGAATATTTTTCGGGGAATTTCCCTGCGGAAATAACATTTGAAAAAAAAAAATTGAAAATAAAACAACAATGACAGTGCAAAATCAGTGTTGAATATGTAACAGCGCACGTAGCTTGTGAAGAGACTGTTTTTTATTTTTATATAGATAGCTGTAGCTATACTATTGTATTGACACAATGCTATGATGTTATAAATATTCAAGTAAGTGTTTGATGAGATTTGTTTTAGAGTGTGGATTTTAGAGCTTCGACGTGCACTGAACAAAAATGATATGCTTTGGGGTCCCCATTTTCTCAAGGTCCCCGCTTATGGGTCCCCGTTTTCTAGGATCTAGGGTCCGGGTCCAGGTCCGGTAAGTAAAGGATGCCCAACGATCACTTCACTGCATGAAATATTTATGTTGTCCTTTAGCGATTTTTATCAAACAAACTGTTGAAATCTCGACTTTTACTCAATATTTATGCAAGTTGTATGATAAAATCCCTAAAATAAAACATCATTTTTCATGTCCAGTGTATTTTTAAATAGCTACATAGAAATCGTAGCGTTGTTTTTGTGTGTATTATATTATTTATGGTTAGTTAACAGGTCGGATTCCGAATATACTTTTACTTAGCCATACTTTTACTTAGCAGTAAAATGGAGACTCCAGGTCAAATTTGTATTTACTGAATTATATGGTGATGGCTCTAAAGATCCACCATCAAACAGTAAATAATAAACTTCTGGTTCTCTGTCCTGATGCTTTGACTAGGGATAGATCTGCCAGTGGTTCATTGGTGCAACAACATAGCATGTAGGACAGTTTCATGAGGGAAATATATTTAAGAAAAACTGGATTTTGGCTGTTGGTAAATCTATAAGCATTGGCAGTATTACTACAAACTAAACGTTAACACTATACACTCTATGTAAAGATAAACAAACCTAACTATAAAAAATTATGTTATATATCCTTTTTTGACAACTTATCAAACTGATACATATAGTCAGGCTTTTACTCTAGTTTTCTTCAGGTTTTATGATGAAACCGAAGTCCTTCCAGTAAAACATCATATTCTATTCCGTGTTGGTAGACAGTCCATAATAACTCTTAATTCATGATATCCAAAAATGATCACACATACTTTAACAAACCTGCAGCATATGCTGCAAGATTGTTAAGGTATGTGTGACCATTTTGCAACATTATGAAGTAAAGGAACAATATCATTCTACTTTTTCCTATCTTCATAAGCAAGATTTTTCTATGGACTGCATTTTTAGTATTGGCTATAGTGACTGTCTATAATTTCGACTCTCATGCATCCCAATGTTTTGACTGCTGAAAGATTTTTATAACGGTTTTTATCAGGCCATCTTTCAAGGGTTACCAGTATGGTCTTTCCAGGTTTCAAAGACTTATTGTCAACTGAATTAATTTTTAAGATGAATTGAGCAGTCACTTATACTTATTTTAGTAGCTAATCACGGTATGTTCTTGATTTTAGCAGCTAGCTACATAGCGATCAAACCATTACTCAGGCCAACAAATTCTATGAATATACGACTTTAAAATTTTCAGCAGAACAACTTAAGCTATTAGTTAATTGCCTATATACCTTACATGAACCTTACATGTATAGTCTAATTATTATTTGTGAATGTAATCTTACTTTTAGTAATGTGAATGGCAAACCTTCATGTTAATAATACCCAAAATATCTTTATTTCAGTATTTTTTAACGATGCCTATTGTAATGAACGATTACAATTAGTCCTGTGGTTTTAACTTGTTAGAAGTGAATTTCCGTGTGTCATTTTTCTTTAAGAAGTATTTCTAAATCAATTAAGTTTGATTCCGATATAATACTGACATAATCACATGCTCGTAAATTGATATAATTCATTCATAAAGTTGTGTTTCCCGCAACCGCAATACCAAGTTATTTTTGTCTCTTTCTTAAACTTTGAAATCATGAGGTAACAGGTTTGTTTACTTATCTGTTAGTTCTAACAAAACCCTGTGATCCAGGTTGTATTTTGGGGTACTTGTATACGAAAGATTTACGAAACTATATGTTTTCTTGAGGCTTAACCCTATTCGTACAGGGGGGGGGGGGGGTACAAAGTACCACAAACCTGAACTTTTCCCTATAATGTTTGTTCTGTACATTATTAACTGATGCTCTTTGTTGACTTTTAATAATTATGTATTGGCTACAAAATGATAAAAAAAAATCTGAAATTAATTGCGCCCTTTAGCGCCCAGACGCCCTCTGAAAATATTATCCCATCAAGTTTCCTCAAATAATTATTTTTAAACTTTTTTTTAATCGACCAATAAAGCCTCAAGAAGAATATTTTTGAATGTATTGCACATATTTTATGTCAAACGGTAACAATTTAGCTGCTCAGTACTTCTGTTTCCTTCAAGGGCGTTAATTTGAGAAAATCATCAATATTCCGGGGGAAAACTTAATTATGACGTCATCGTCGAACCGATGACGTGATAGTTGAAACGACGGAATGACGGACTTGTGATGTTGTACCACTGTGCTAAGTTTTATGACGCAAGTTTAAGGTTAACACCTTATTTGGGTGTGTGGTACTTTGTACACCCCACCCCTCCGCCCCCCTCGGTATATTTGAGACCAAAAAAGCCCGGTAATATTAGGGTTAAGGGAGAGATTATGTTTTATATATACAAAAACAGTGACATCTTGTTGACAACATTATTAATGTACAAAATTGTTTACCAATTATTCACGTAATGACGTTAAGGTACGGTAGTCAACTACTCAACAAGGTAAAATACGGAACACCGAGTTCAATAAAGTGAAAACAAGAAATACTGTTCTTTCCAATATTAGCAAATGCTGAAAAAAATATGTTTGATCAGATATTTATAAATATTGTAATATTATAATATTTCAATGTTCGTTATACATGTCATTTGAATGTTTACCAATGTAATTCCGCTTTTGAAACGTGTATTTTCATGCTTAAAAAATATTTGTTGCTAGGATCTTTGCTATATATAACTACTGTGTGAGTTTGGTTTCTTATATTTGGCATTGTATGAAAGGTTATGTTATTTAAGATTATATTTTCCAACCTGTTAAAATCTGGAATTTTACTCCGGATTCCAGCATGTTGTATGAAAATAAAATTTTAATGTACAACATAGTATTTTAAACTGTATTGCTTGTTTCAGTTTGTTATAACTGTGTATGTTTGTTTACTCTAGATCTCAAGATAATAAATTAAATATCCTTATATTCTTAATATTGTAATATATGGTGATGGATTTTAGATGACAATCATATGCAAATAAAAGTAAGTAACTATAAATGTATCCTTTACTTGATGGTTAACTCATTAAGTGCCAAAGATGTAAGTGATAACCAATCACTGTTCGATATCACTATGCACCATCCATTGATTATCCGACAATAACATGAGCTGTCTTGGAATAAGTCATGTGTGCTTCTACGTGAAGGGTTCATCCCTTCTCCTAGCTGCTTGCATTATACGAATTTCATGCTTATTTCAGTTATGTCTTACATTATGCAGCTTATGCCCGCTTTTTCTGCCTTAGAATTTTATATTACATTTAATTTTTTAGTCTGATTTCTTGCTTGCGCTAGGATTCACCTTAGCTCCAGCCACGAGTGCTAGCGATAAATTTGCTCTAATTAATACCTTGTCATTTTGTTTATTTATGTGTGTTTTTCGTTGTTAGTTTTTTACAACAGGACCCTATTGATAGCAGTATTTCCATATTATACTGAAAAGGTTATCCTGTATAAATATTATGTAAATAAATAAATAAATAAATAAAATATCTGCTACAGAAGTAGCATAAACCAAAGATCCATTCGTTTTTACAGCAGTTTGCAGAACTGAATGCGTTAAGATGCTCTTACTAATGTGAGTTATGGCGCGATAAACTTCTCTCTACATGCGAAAAGACTCTGATAACTACGTTGCTAGGATCTTTGCTGTTTATTCTTGACCAAATTTATTTCAATACCGGTAATTAAGGCTTGCGAAAAGTTATCCGGTGACTATGAATCTGCAATCAGACTGCAATCTTGTATCCAGGTTTTTTGTACGGATGGAGACCTGGTTACAAGGTTGATGAGACCAAATACAAATACATTTTCATTCCTTCAACAATCGTTATTTTCCAACCTAATATTTTCATTGGATGATGCTGTTATTAGCATCCTGCTCCTTTATTCTACCCGGTAGGATTGAATGACGTAATTGAGGAACGAAGGAAGGAAGGAAAGAATATAATGTGGTTTAGAGGAATAATAGTTTTGCCCGCAGTGGCGGATCGAACACGAGCCTAGAATAGCCAGAACATCACCAGTAATTAAGGGTTGCGAAGGCTAAGCCAGTGACTGTGTTTGCAAGCAAAAATTTAACAAGAAAGCTTTCACTTTGAACCTCTCAGTCCTTACAAGTTGACCTATGGGAGGATCACTTCATGCTACAAGTTAGGGTATTGGCGTCTGCGTCCGAGGTGTTGGGTCTGGGGTCTTGGATATCGGGCATGAGTCCGGGGTCTTTGGGCTGGTGTCTGGTGTTCGGTTCTGTGATTTTGGGTCTGGGAGCTGGGGCTTTGGTTTGTGGTCTGGGACTTGGGTCTGTTATCTGAGGTCTGGAGCTAGAGTGTAAAGCTTAGGGTTGCGGCCTGGGGTCTGGGATAGGGGGCTTTGGCTTTGGTTTTGGGTCAGGGACTGGGGTCCACGAATTTGGGTCGGGTCCGAGGGTCGGAGCCGGAGGCTGGACCGTGGTCGGTAGTTTGTGGCTTGCGGTTTAGGTCCTTGGGCTGGGTTAGGGTCTTAATGTTGAGGCTTGAAGGCACATTCTACTGAACTAAATAAGCTTGACGCGCTGAGAACAGTGAGATGGGGGCCGGGGCACTTTGATCTCAATTCAAAATTTGCAATTTCATATCGCAAGGTAGGAAGTGAAACCTCGTATCCAGCACTCGTATGAATAATGTTTGGTCTTGGAAAAAAGCGCTACACTGCAAAGAAGGCTTGCGGCAAAGAAGGATTCCGCTCCCCTCCCCTCCGTGCTTTTTTTAATAACTTTTTTCCCTGAAACGCTATCATGTCGAAATATGCCACTTTTTGTATTAATCCATTTCACACCTCTTCGTAAATTTTGTATCAGCAGGTCAGGTAGATCAGATTTTATGGGTCATTGTTTGAGACCACCTATAAATTTTGCATATTTCTCTTTGAAAATATGCAATATTTAGAAACCCTGCTGCTGTAACTTCTGAAGGGTATAACATTTTGACTTAAAATTTAAATTAAAGATTCTTTGTCATGTGATAAATTTATTGATGACATAATTTCTTTCCGGAATAGGAAAATTTTCCGTTTTCCGGCAAAAAGTCCGGAAAATGTTCCGGAACTCCGGTTTGTGGCACCAAAATCCTAGATAGCGGCCCATTTTAGCACTGAAAATATTTTCGTGACCCAGCTGCAACCTATTACGAATGTTTTACACCTGTAATTTCCAGTTAAACCTAATAATTTCACAGGACATGAAGGTACGGAAATATACGGGAAAATGGGACGTTATATTACGTCATTACGTATTCGATGACGTAATCAACAAAATAACCACACCCAATTGTTCCTTATATGGTGAGTTTGTATCGTACCAAGTTTCATTACCTAAAACCTAACAAGTCAGGAGATCTTAGGTTTTTTGGGGGGGGGGGCGGATTCCGCCTCCCCCAAGCAAGAACAGTCTGAAAAATCCCTGGCTAATTAGGGTTAATAAAGGAGATGAGCTGTAAAGGGGGGATCATACTACCTCTATGGCCCTGTAGTGCAACTCTTTTCTCAATTGAACAAATACTTTATGCATCTGCTGGGGTTTTTATTACTTGTTTTCTTTATAATACAGTAAAGCACATATAGTCCTCCTGGAAGATGTTTGGAAAATCTCCTGGAATCTCCTGGAAATTTGGATTTGGTTTTTTGTGGCAACCCTGTTTAGATTTTTGTATGATGATGACTCAAAAGACCCATCTTTGCATACTTGCATACTTACATTTAGCAATTAATAATGACTTTGAGTCTTCATTTTACTGATGTGACTAGCTAAAGGATGTTCTAAATCCGCCTCTGCTTTTTGTTTATCCTTCTGAGATAAAAGTACACAGAGTCAACATAGATTGCGTGTAAGGACACGTTTACATGAAGATTTTCTATAGGCGAAATGAACTGTCATGGCTTCTGTGATTGGTCAAAATTTTCCGTCGGAAAAATTTAACCAATCACAGAAGCCATGACAGTTCATTTCGCCCGCAACGATTTTCCATGTA
>JAUCNQ010111169.1:0-11653 GCA_032352715.1 Bougainvillia muscus | reverse complement strand
AAAGTTATGTCAATTTAAGTAAAGGCATGTATAAAATTTTTTATCAAAATCTCTAGTTGACACCCCAAACAGACGTGTAGCATAGCCAGTTTCTTAACGATTTACCTTAAATTTACTAGAAACGTTTCTTAAGGGTTTCTTATTATAGTTATTAGAAATGTCACAGAAAACAAACTTTTCATGATTTTTTTAATTGTTTAAAGGTTTAAATCTTTAAATCCTCGTAAATCGATTTTGCATTTTTTGAACGTCACCCCCTCCCCCTCTACTCTATTCTATGAGAACGTCACGATAAAATTACAAAATATAGAACTCTTATCACCAGAAAAAAGCGAACTTCCTTGCAATCATCGTTATCACATGATGTGCAATGCGGCTTTAAGTTCTCGTAAGTTTTCATAGATGTCCGCGATTTTACCTGGACAAACTAACCTACTTAAATTTTATAATACTGGTCTTATATTTTAAATTAGAAAGTACGCTCACGTATCCTCGTTTGGAAGGCGCTGCTGGTTGGAAGATCGCCCTGCATATTGCCTCAAGGCAAGCAAGGCGCCCGCTGTATACACTGTTTAAATCGCCGACATTAAAGGAAAACAACGGAAACGAAATATAGACGCAGTAAAAAGATTGTGACATGTTAACGGTAGCAAAGTTAACGAGCAGGTTTTGTTGAAACATCAATATAACGAGAACGTCACAGGTTAATCTCAATTTACCCCCCCCCCAAAAAAAAACGTCATATGACATTCAAAAAATGCAAAATCGATTTACGAGCTAAGGGGCTAGTCACATATCGATTTCTTACACGCTTAACGTCATTTCGATGTTAAGAGGAGCCTTACCCACCCACCTTTCCCTCTTAACGTCACAGGTCCCAAATAGGCCTAAAATCAATGAAAATCCTTTATCGTGGTCTTGTCTCTTCCAACTCATTCTCCTTTCTCCTGTTCGCGTCTCCCGTTTCGGGAACAAGGGAACCAGTTTAAAAACGGGAACAATTTGAAAATCGCAAGAAATTATAAATTGACTTGGACACAATTTTTTTGTTTCCACGGACTATGGTGGCGTGACGGAACCGAGAGCCCTAACCAAATTTAAATTGCTTCCTGTGCTTATGAGATGGTTTTTTAACTGTTTCTTTCTTGTTAAGTATAAATTAGCCAGTTAATATTTTCCTTCTGTATTTAAAATAATATCTGCCATAAGTATGTATATATAAAATAAAAACACAATTTGTTAAAAAATTTTGTTAAAAATATAATGAAGCTTTTCGTAGTTATCTACATCATCAGGTTAATAAATTCTTCTGTATTTATTTCGCATTTGGTTACTGGAAAAACGAAAGCGTGTAAGGAATCGATATGTGACTGGTCCCTTTACACGAGGTTGAAACTCCCAAGAAAAAATAATAAAGTGACTTGGATACATAACATAATAGTACCGTAAAAGATGGCAGGATGGGGGCTGACCTTGAACAAATTTCCATTGTTGTATCCATAAATTTTTTGGGCAAGCCATTTTGCTGTTTTGTGTTATTTGAAACAGTAAGATGAGAAGAAAACCCCTGAAAAAAATGAAGTATATAAATGCTTCTCACTCTCGATTTTTGGGCTTAATGTTCTGTTACCTGATATCAGATGTTCATTTCGGCTGCCGGCACGCTGAAGCTCTGAAGGCCGATTTCTTTGATCTTTTACAACCCGCCGCCAGTTGTAAAAATACGACCGAAGCTCCGGCCGTTTGTTGCCAAAATTCTACAGACGATATTGAAAGTGCTAGCTAGCGCCAGAGTTGGCACTCATGTTCTAATAGCTAGCTACAACTTTTAAAGCTTTTATATTTAAAATTTTGCGAGAATAAACACTTACTAAAATTAATAAACAACTAAAAGTTACTTCAGACAGAGTATTTATTACCTGAAAAGCTTCAGAATTTAGTATTTTGATTTTCCACTTCCACTTTCGTTTTCGCTAAGTTTTAGTGTTTGTGTTTTAAACTTATGACCTTAGTTTTTCATGACGTCATCATGATGTCGATGATGTCATTAATGTGTCGAAATCCCCAGAAAATGTGTGTTTCACTTAAAATCATGTAAAATACTATACAATTAGGTATTTAAAGTTCTGCTTTCCGTAGAGTCTATAATATTAATGTTTCTTACGAGATTCAAGGATTATACCCAGCTGCTTGTTAGGAAAAGGCCGGAAATATTACCGGAAAATCTGGAATTTACCGTAAATAGCAAAAATCAGATAAATCGTGGAAATTTTGCAAAAAATCAGGAAATCCTTATGAAATCTGAACTGTTTTGATCAGCACTATATGTGTGCTAAGTTTCAAGTTTAAAGAAGCATCCTGTAAATAGATATGGTCAGTTACATTTTACTGTATTTTACAAGGACTGTAATTTTAGGGGTGGTTTCGACGGATAGCCCATAACGTGTAAAGTAAACATCGAAATTTGATGAAACTTGGTAAAAGCGTGGGAAAAGGATAAATATTAAAAGTGGTAAGTATGAACGTCTAGTATCATTCTCAAAAACAGTTATCCAGAAAATTCTGACAGGGGGCACATTGTGCATTGTGCCCCCCCCCCCCTAGGCTTTATAGGGTTAAGAATGTATATACATACATATATTGAAGAAGTTATAGTAAAGGAATTAAAACCAATGAGTTCGTCGACGTTTTAAAATTCTTATACTTCCTTCATGGCTGCTAAAGAAAGTATAAAAATATGGAAACATTGCCGAACTCAGTGTTTTTTTATTCCTTAACTTTACATGCAACAAATTACCATGTTATCAAAGGGGCTTTAGGAAAGTCACTAAATCGAGGAATCTCACTTGGGCACTTTTAGAACACTTGGCAACTACCTTTAACCCTATTAAGCCCGGGCTTTTTTTACACTCTTAAAGCCCGGGGCCATTATGGCCCCCACCAAGTAACTTTAGAACCAATAAATTTCAGAACATAAAACTTGGCACGAATGTTCACCATCACATAAGGAGTCACGTGACGTAAAAAAATTATGATGACGTCATCATGTCGTCGATGACGTCATAAAGACGTAGAAATTGAGTAAAATCACTATGTTTAAATTCCGACCCAAAATTTAGCAACAAAGGTTATTATTCTCTTCAAAACACTGTAATAAACATGTCATATGATGGGAGTTATCAATTTTATATATGTTTTTAGGCACTTTAACATACATTAAACCGGATTTCCAGAGAAGGAAATGCTTCCCGGAAATTTTTCCGGCAAAACTGTTTTTCCAGAAAATTTTCCGGAAATGGAAAAAATACCGAACTCAAAATAAAGGTTAGGTTAACAGATGCTTATGCGCAAAGTTTTAAGCCTACATCTTAAATATTAAACGAAATACAGCAATTACAGGGAGTAGTGCAGTAAAAAGTGAGGTGGTTTCAAACAATAGCCAGTAATTTCTTAACCACTGATGATATAAGAATGAAATTTTCTGAGATAACGTAATATAGGCATATGTTGAATGTGGCACATGAAAAGCATCACTATAACAGAAGTTACCGGGGGTCAAACATGCCGCAGGCCATTATGCCCCCCCCCCGGCCTTAATAGGGTTAAGGTGATAAATTTTTGTGGGGATTAATTTTTGCAAATTTTGCGAATTTTGTAAAAATAAGTCCACGCAAAACCTTTAGGTATAGACAATTCGCAAAAATAAATCCACGGAAAAACTAAGAAAAATAGTTATTCAGCTTCTTTCTTTTTTTTTCACTGTACACTATGAAAAGTGACGAAAAAAGTAAAGAAAAAGTTAAAAAAGTGGTCTGTTCGCAAAAATTAATCCACACGTTTTTCTTGAAAATTATCCACTCGCAAAAATAAGTCAAAATCCACGCAAACTACGCCCAAAATCAGACTCGCAAAAATAAGTCAAAATTTATCACCTTCAAGGTATGTTACATCCAAAAATTCTCAGATTCTAAGAATAGTTTGGAATTATTAGATGACTTTCTTAGGTTGCTGAGCTCCAGTGACTACAGTTTCTTACAAACCGGTTTCTTATATAAAAAGCAGCCTAGTAATGACTGCAGTGTACTTCCAGGGACGTGAAACATGAAACAAGCGATTTTTGCTGATTTTTAGTGCACTACAATCTCTATATCCCATGGGACAAAATTCAGATCCCCGAATGGTACCATTTTCATCACAGAAGAAGTGTCTTTGTGTATACCAAGTATGCACAAACTCGTTCTGTACTAAAAAATATACAGACTTTTATACGAATTTGTGGACGGCTTTGGGACGGTTGATAGTAAGTTGGTTGATTACATCGGTAAGAGATAACTAACAAGCCCTAATTGATTGAGTTGGTTAAACGTATTGCCTACTAATGATCTGAAGAAACATTCTAATTAAAATTTAAAGAAATGATCCATCAACAAAATTCCTATCCCAAATCGTACCATTGTCACAGAAGGAGTGTCTTTCGTTGTGGTACATACTTTGTTCCTAATTGATACTCCATTTCTAAAGGAATTTTATGGACCGCCCTTAGGGACCGTCCACAAAATTCGTATGGAAATTCTTATTAATTTTCATACAGAAGGAGTGCTTTGTGCATACTTAGTATGCACAAAAACACTTCTTCTCTGATGAAAATGGCTTGTATTACGATACGAATTTTGTGGACGGTCCCTTAAAGATTTCTAATCATCAATTTTTGTTATTTAGAAGAAATGCCTCAACTAAATAAACAAGATCCTCCTGCTCGTGAAATTGCTTTTGCAAGAAAAACTATTACAGAGCAAGAGCGTGGATTAGCTTCCACTGCACTTAATCAATTCAAGTCTCATAATTATGATGCTTCATTGCAACAGTTAAAGAAGTTATTAGAACTTCGTCAACATGACACAAGGGTTGTTTTGAACAAATCAGTTGTCGAATATTATGTTTCAAATTTATCAAAGACAGATGAATTTCAAAAACAGTTGATTTCAGCTAAAAAGCAGGTTAATATTTTCCCCATCATTTCCCCTTTGATCTTTCCAGCAGTTTTAACAATGTTATTGATTAGGATGAACTGTTGACACTAAACAATAGGGGAAAAAACTTATAATTATATAGAAATCAGTCCCTATTGACATACTTTTATGTGTTTTGTGTTTTGCTTATATTTGTTTTGCTCTTCTGAACTATTCACAAACCGTCCACAAAATTCGTATCAGAATTTGCATCGAAATTTGTATCAATTTGCAAAGACTGTGATGAAAGTGGTATGATTTTCTATACTAAATATGTAGATAGTTCCATCGAGTTTGTCTCAGAAATTTGTATAATTTATTTAACAAATCATTTTATTTTCATTTCAGATGAAAATCATGCACAAAAAATTATGCGCAAAACAAAGATACTTAATTCTCAGTGAAAATTTATAGTTATGAAGCAGTAGTTGTCCTTGACTCAAATTAAATCTTTCATTATTCGTTTAGTTGGAGTTTGGCATGGTGAATACTGGTGACGAATTAGACGATATTGACAGAAGTTTTCTACTTTATAATGAAGCTGTTTTACTCTTTCATGTTAGTTGAATGTTTATGTATTTGTTACTATGCCAATAGGAGGCTCAATAAATCAACGCTTACTTTAGAATGATTCTAATACTGGGCTGTCATATTGTTTCAAAATGAACCTTTTCTCCAACTCAAGACCAATCTCAGTATTTACAAGTTAAAATTGGAGGGTTCGAATTAGAAAAAAAAGTCGATTCGCTAAATATTCGAAATTATAACTTTATTTAACTAAAAAGGTCATTTGGTTCACAATTGATTACATTTGCCAATGCATTCGATTCGCAAAATGTTCAACCAGCTAATTCGAACCCTGAATTGTTGTTTATATCACTTGTCAGTTGAAATTTCACTTGTCGTTAATAGGATCAACAAGGTCTAATCTAGAAATAGAAGACAGCATCCGATCAGATATCGGCAATATTCATGTAAAAATACCTCTTTGAAAACTAGGTATTTTCGGACTATTGTACATAAAAGAGGCACTTTCACAACCATTATTCAAGGGTCCTGTATTAATTTGGCAGACATTTGAAAATATTACCCTTAGGTTTAGTCAGTACTCTCATAAAATTTCAGAAGCGATATATTAAATAGTTTTAGACGTCCAGTGGACCTTCATTGTCCTATGGTGGTATATTACAGAATAAGAAAATTATTATTTTTATTAGATCATAACAATAACCGTCCTATGGATCATGTTGAAATATACTATCTGAAATTAAAATGCGGTATTTACTTTTTAGTTGAAACAGTACAAAGGATCCATTAACTTACTGGAAAGATTATTCAAAATTATAGAACCACTAGGTAAGGATTGCTCTAGGGTCTAGAGTCCACAAAATTTGTTTGTAAATTCATATCAATTTTCATAAAGATGGAGTGTCTTTGTGGATACTAAGTATGGGCAAAGACACTCCTTTTGCATGAAAATTGATACGAATTTTCATACGAATTTTTTAGACAGTCTGGCTAAGGTTTCTTCTGAAAAATTTTCTAAATACCTAGTCAATTCATTCATATCAATTTTCGTTAATGTTACATGCACAGTGCAATAAATTTCTTTTGAGATAAAAATAAAACGTTTTGTGAAACAGCATTTTGTGGCAAAAACTAAGCCATGGAGTAGTAGAATGCCAAAAAGTAGTGGAATAAGGAAAACATTTACTCATCAAAACTCATCTACAGTGCTGTGAAAAGGTGCCCTAACCACCGAACCAAACCGTTTTGTTTCCGATACCGAACCATTTCCGGCCATTATGTACCGTTTTATTACTTAGAAATACCTCATTATTGTTGTTTCGTGCGGTTTGTTAAATTGACGTTAGTTCAAACAAAAGATTCACAGTAAATAAAACGAATTTGTGAAGCGAATTTAAAAATTCGCTTACATTCGTTTCATTTTCACCTCCGATGAAGTGTTATTGTGAATACAAATTAGCGAATTTTTGAGATGGACCCTTATTTATTACTGTAGGTGATCTATTGGCAGCCAAAGTATGTACATTGTTGATTGAAGTTTATCTCCTCAACTACCAGGTAATGATCGAAACGAAATTCCCTACATTTGGGACCGTCCACCAAATTCGTACCATTTTCATAACCAGAAGATAAAAAGACATTTCTACTGTATGAAAAATAGGAGTCAACAGTCTTTGATAGGAAAATCCACAAACTTGATTGTTAGAAAATGATTGTATAGGGTTCGTCACATTCGCTTTAATTCGCTTCACGAATCGCTTCAATTTCACCACAGATGAAGTGTTATTGTGCATACAAAGTAAAATTGACAGGAATGAAGCGAATTTATAAAGCGAAATTCTGAGACAGTTCCTTATTTAAGGAAAATTTGCTTTATCAATTTTCATTAAGAAGAAGTGTATGCCCAATGACACTTATTCTGAGAAACGAAACGATTTGCGAAACGAATTAAAGCAAATTTTTTATACAAAACCTTGACTTACTTTCTTATTGCTTAGTGCTTATTAGTCCCCAGTAGGTTTACTTTATTAGTCCCTGTTTCATAGCGTGTTTATTTATTTCAGCTTGAACAAGCACATGGCATGATAACATATATTGAATCTAAATTACTTTTGAATAAAAGTAATAATTTAATGGAACATTCAGATGAAGAAGAAAATAGACCTCTTACAAGAACTCTCCACCCTAGAGTACAAATGGTGAGGAACCGTTTCAAAAATTCGCTTTATAAATTCCCTTCATTTCTGTCACTTTTCATCTTGGAAGAAGTGTTATTGTGCATACAAAGTATGCACAACACTTCATCCAAGCTGAAAATGAAGCGATTTGTGAAGCGAATTCAAGCACATTTTTGAGACGAATCTTATGAAAATAAATGGAAAGTATACAAGTAACCACATGAGTTTATAGGATGAAAATGGTATGACATTACTACTTGTCAACAGTCATCAAGCTGGCTTTAGCAAGTGATAACGTGTAGTCTGTTATGTCGCAGAATCTTTTGAGAGAAATTTCCTAATTCTATCTAAAAGATGTAATCAAATATCAATATTTGTTAATGTTTGTTCTGTATGGAAACAGGACAGGGACTAATCTAGAAAAGGAGGGCATCAGTTTGATAAGGGCCATGTTTATGTAAAACAGGATCACGTTTAGGGCAATTTTACATAAAAAGGGCACTTTCACTATAATAATTGACGGGTAGCGTCATAATCTCGGACACTTAAAAGTCCTGGCTTATTGTCTAGGAAAACGTCTTTTACTTCTACTGTGATTCTATTTCTTCAGCTTAAAGTTCGATTACTAATGACTCGTGGTTTTTACAACCAAAGTAAAAAAGAATTGGATATGGCTATTAATAGCAACAACAAGGTATTCTGGCACGGAGGACTAACTTCATCTTTTTACATATATTTAAGCCAAAATCACAAAAGCTGCATAGCTGGTTCTCTCAATATTGTACAGTATGTCTATGCATGTTTTTATTGAAGAAAATGTAAATATCAATTTTTCCTTAAGTTGCAGGTGTAGCTTAATTTTTGTAATAGCTACACTATTTACTTTTTGTAAACGGTAATTTATTTGCTGCTATACTGTATATTTGCTCGTATGTACGCGATACCCTACAATTGCAAAACCTACATATCTGAGGCTATATAATTTGCTTTATTTTAGTCTGTTGAAGTTATGTTCATGAAAGCGAATGTTGAATGGGTACGCAATGATCATACAAATGCAATCAAATTATTAAACAGTGTTCCTAAACCTTCTAATCATTCAGAAACTGGACAACCTCTTGTACCTATGTATTACAATAATATGGCTTGTATACACTTTTCAATGAAGAAATATAACCTAGCTGTTTTGTATGCGAATAAAGCTTTCACTGAAAATCAAACAATCATGAAAGACCTGGCATCCATGGAAAAAAGTAATTTAGATTTTATACTTGTCTGTGCCCCATAAGTTCCATGAAGAGTCAATTAAGGTGATATTGATTTATGGTGTATGTTTTAAGTTCGACAATACACTGTACTATTTATATTTCAGGCTATCTATAGGCTGTCAGGACTTAGTTTATGCTGCCCTGAGATCAAAGAAATTTATTTTGAACTTATAATATCCAAAACGCCCTCCATCGATGGCTCCATAATGGTTTAATATGCCTTGTTATCACATAAAGGCTGGGATATGGCTGAATTATTGAATTATTCTTATATCTTCTGAATGTTTCATGTTGCATTTTTATTACCAATAACAATTTGAGTGTTGATATAAATACATCAATATAACGCATACATCTATAAAGTAATGAAGAAAGCAGAGCAAAAAACTGTCCCCAAGTAACAAGACAAAGTAACTGACAAGGACCCAAGGACGCCCAATACCAATGAAGTCTAAGTTAATGAAAACTCAGGCAAGGCGTAATATAAAACTGGAATTATGGTAAACCAGCGTCCTTACTTCCAAGTAATTGTCAAACTTTTGAGACTAACGATTACGGGTAAATGGATTACCATAAGTAATGTAACACTTAAAAAGAACAAATGAAAAATCCCTTGTTATCAACATTAACATGACTAATATTGTTCAGCGGTTAAGCTTCGCTAGTAGTACGTGTGTAGCACATGCTATTCCTAACAGAACAAGCCCGACTAAGGGACTCAAGTAAAAGTATACTTCAAAGATTACAAGAAATATGTACACAACATATGAAGAGTTACCTATACCTATTTTACAATTAACACAACTGATTTATATTTTATCAGTTACGCATCTCTAGTAGCATGCATGTATACACCTGCACTTCATAACAGAGCAAGCCAGACTTAATTTAACTTGAATATAAATGCAAAGTGAAAAAATAAACGTTAAGGAGCAAGTAGTGTAACACCTGGTATACTTCAAGAGAAATTTGTACACCACAAGCAAAAGTTACCTATTTTCAAATTAACACAAGTAACATAATTATATTCTATCGAAAAAGGCATCTCTAGTAGCATGCATGTAAACACATGCACTCCATAACAAGAGCATATGCCAGCTTAAGAGGCTCCATAAAAGTAATGTATCACCTAAATATACTGCAAAGATTACATGAAATTTGTACCTAACAAATGAACATTGCGTATTCGCAAGATTAACCCAATCGACATATATTAAAACAGATCAGTATCTCTAGTAGCCTGCATGTAAATTCAAGCACTGCATCATAGATCATGTCGGACTGCATTTTTTGGAATTAGAGCAACGTGAAAACGTTATAATATAATGTAAACACTGAAGGGCTCCCAAACAGACAGAAGCACTAGCAAAAAGCTGAAAGCCAAATAAAGGAATCACAATGGACGTCAGACCTACGCTTAGCACACGAAGCGATGTTGTCTGAGGACATACGCAAATAGCGTACAAAACAATTGCTGTTCCAACGACCGCTGATTTGTATTTGAGCATCCGGAACACCAGCAGCTGATAAAGCAGTGGCGCCCCTAATACGAAAAGAATGTGTATTGATGTTCACATCTGAGAAGCAGCAACGCAGTAAACAAACTAAGCGATCCCGAGTCAAGAAGGACCCATCAGTGAATGTAAATAAAGGACTACTGGAAGTACGCCGTCTTTGAATAAATATTTCCATTGTTGTTCCTGGACAAAGTAAATTGAAAGTAGAACCCATCACTATTGTACAACCTTCACGAAAGGGATCGGTTTTAGAAGCTTTTAAGGTGACAAACATTTTATTTTACAAGAAGATGAATAGCAGGATCAAACTAGTGGATTCTTGGGAAAGTATGTTGCTAGGGTACAAGCAGCCCAGTATAAAGAACGGTCTTGACGCGAACAAACTTTAGATTGTAAATGGGTATGGATGACGATTAAATGCCTGGTGGTGATGGGAGCTCGACGCAGTGAAGGTTCAGCCAAAGTCCGTTTAATACCACGTAAAAGATAATAAAGACGTTCCATACCATGGATTGGAAAAGGTTGATTATTGATGATTGATATAAAACGTAAACCAGACAAATAACACTCAATAGTTTTGTAAATGACCCTTTTGGATAGATGTATATGAAATAAAATTAATTTTTGTTCGGTAATAGGAAAAGGAGTCAAAGAACATTGACTACAAAAAATCGAAAAGTTGTTAAACATATTGTTGTAGTTATTGTAAGTATTTGGAGCAACAGCATTGTGCATGAACTGGGCAGCGGAACGCATCAAATTTTCCACACGGATGGTGGAATGTCGTGTGGGCAATCGTCCATTTGTTGTGCTTTCTGCTTGAATGCGTCTGTCTGCAAACGAGAAAGGTGATCAGCCAGAACTTTAGTATGTCCTGGAATGTGAACTAAAATTATATTGCAGTCAAACTGAACTGCCCTGAAGTACAAATGCCTGATAAAACGCATAAGCGTTTTCTCCCTAACTGAGTGGGCATGCCACAAATTGCATATTACTAAATTGTCAGTTAAAAACTTTATTTGTTTTCCTTTGAAGGCAGAACCCCAAATCTCAAAAGCTACTAAAATTGCGAATAATTCTTTAGCGTTAATAGATTTATATTCCCATCCTGCTGGCCAGACGTGGCAAAACCAATGAGAACCAAAAATACCCCC